>MNPL01027777.1:835-52745 GCA_002081605.1 Tropilaelaps mercedesae
GGTTCCGCATGAACGAAGCCTTGACCTCCTGGCCCGCTGCCAGGGGGGTCCCCCCGCCACCACCACCCACGACCCCGCCGCCGCACGCCGCCCCACCGACTCCCAGACCGGGAGCCAGCTCCTCCTTTGGCGTGCCGTATAGCGAGTTCGTCTCGTCATGTTGCCGTCCCGAACTGCTACCGCCTTGCTGATCCTGTAATCATCAACAATGACAACAATGACCGTTTATAGTATTAGCACCACTATCGAATAAATAATCACATTCCATAGCATTAATACGATACACAGCGGCATACTCCAGAGCATTAGCATCAACAAGGAACATAGAACTCGCTTCCATTAGCATTAACCCAGCGCCATCATTATTTTACCTGAAATCATTATCAGTAACCAGTTATGTCGTTGGCGCACTCATGGTCACAAGATGAGGTAACCAGGGAAGGAGTTAATTAAAAACCGCTAAGGGTAGCGGCACGAGTAACAATACGCAAAATGCAAGGAAGTAGAGGAAAAAGAAAGATTCCGCTTGTGCCCAGCAGGACTCTTCTTAATAGGAAAAATGGTTTTGGCAATATTTTTATAAATTTTTGATTCTTGGGAGCACTTACTTGGAAGTACTTGGAAGTCTATACTTTTCCGAAATGTTCTGGGTACTGGTGGACAGTGTCCAATTCGTTGCGCTCGAGAAAGATAGTTTCCTTCAACCCGACACACTAACCTTGGTATTGATTAATATAGCTCTCGAAAGCAATTAATAATCCCTATTCATTAACTTATTCCCCTCTTCGTCAGGGAGGCTGAACTCGTTGCACCTAAACTAGCATTCTGGAGCCTCTCACCTGCTCAACCTGACGATCCATGGAAGCAAAATCATTTACAGCATCAAACATTCAGACCATATTCGTTTTCCAAAACGACAAACCCTCGTAAGAAAGTTTTAATTATCTCTTCGCCAGTGCAATGCTCATCACTCAGCCATATTATCCGCTTTACATTCGGAAATACAAGCCATCTTTTCTCCATTTTCCGCAGTAGCTTCCCGTATCGTTTGTACTTACTAGCTTGTCGTTGCCGTGTGTTATTGTTACCAGTTTCTGCTACAAAACCTGACCGTGAGTCTGTGGCCCGAGTTTACTTGATGCGGCCGACGACTTAGTCAAAATTGGGTGACGCAAAACCTTGAGAATGCCACGATCGTCGCATAGAAGAGGCGTAATCATCGATTACTTCAAGAACCTCTCCCCTGGACGAGAACCTACCTCCTCCATAGATTCCGCAGGCCGGTCGTATTTTAGCCTCGGGGTACGAGAAATATAGTTGGCATAGAAAAACTCATCGGTTTGGGGTCACCCAATACCCAGGCTGGGCGAATGTCAATTTCAAGGAATATTTGAGCAGCCTCAGGAAACTGCCTGATCAGAGGGCAAAAAAGTAAGACGCTTTCAAAAATGGCACTGTTAAGGACAACTTCTGGAGGTAGGCAAATGTTTCGAAGACGACGCCACTGTTTGTGCAGCGGAAAAGGCGAATTTGAGGCAGCCACATGGGGAGGAGGCGGCAGGACTATGGTGGAATGTGAGAATACGAAACGAGTTACAGAACACCCATCCCCCCGCGTCCAAATTCCCTTCCAAATTCAGGCCAGAGGTGAGAGCACAGTTCCATTGGAGATAACGTCCGTGATGTGCGCGCATGATATTGCGCCAAGGGGACAATTCTCGGAGACAATATGGGATGCCGTTGTCCCGATATTCGGCATTGCCGTTGAAACATTTCGATACTTAAGGGACGCATCAATGCCTTTAGCTGAAGTCACTGGAAAACATGTCGACTGGTTAAGCAATGAGATCAGAAATCAGGGAATTTAACGAGAAAAGAGGAGCCTGTATGGACCTCAACGAGAACCCCTGAAGTACTGTGAGACTACCTTTAAAACCCAGCGATTCTGAATTGAAGGATCTGATTGGTTTATGCTTCTTTGCAGATTCGTAGTTTAAACTTTATCATTAGAAAAAAAATGGTCGTTCGAACTATGCTTGATTAGTGGCACTCCTCCATTTAACTAGAGCGCAGCTGGTCCCGTCTGACCGCATGAACTTATTTCTTCCAGATTGTTATTTAGCATCATCATATGTCAACGTATGACGACCTCTACGTATATACGTTTATTTGTCTTCTTAATAGCTTGCGTGCTTCTCTAGGTAGTAGCTACTCCACTGCCGTTGTTCGTGCGGGGGGATCTTGCAGTCATGGTGTGTCCTTTCCGTTGTCTACGGTTAAAGAAATCTTCAAAGTTAATGTATGCCCAATATAGCGATTGCCAAGCCGATTGATCTGAGGTCCGTAAGCTATTGACCTTGCCTTGACCTTGACATCACTGCGGCCAACCATTGTTCTGGCTGGCCACGTCCGATCACGAACTCTCCCGCTGTGGACTGCGCACGAAGTCCGAGATTAAGAACCGTTACTGCCGTTCGCTTTGTCATGTCGTGCACGGACGGAACAATGACATAGCGACCGTCTGCAAACGGTTGTCGGCTGGATTGAGGCGCCCATCAGGCCAGCCGACACAGCCACCGGCGGTGGTGTCACGCATTAGAATTAGCCCCATGCATCTGTTACAACCTGGACGAGGTAGCTGGGGGAAGCTAGAATCGAATCCTACGTAGATTTACCACGAGTACGACGACGAAGGTGCCAGGAGAGGGGCAAAATAGAGAAGGACGCGCCTACACCGACCGACTGACTTACTGGATGTCGGTAGCGATTTACGACGCCGTGGACCCTGTGAATCGGCAAGAGCGGGGTAAGGGGCTAATATGGGTTCGGGGCTCGTGTACACTTCTCTCTCTATCCAAAAGAGCATAGTGACAAGAGATCGTGCACATAGTGGACCCGCCTTGGCACTTTGCTGGTCAAATGCCGTTGCTAAGGCTAGCTGAGCCCCTACACGCTATAAACTAACTGAAACCTAGGTACAGGTTTGTAGAATGAGAACCCATGGCCGCATTTGTGGTCGTAGAGCGTCGCGGTAGACTAGAGAGATAAGGCCTTTACCGCCAACCCCCCACATAGTCATTCTGTGCCTTGATGATCATAACCGTGTCCAATGACTGTCACAATTCGGGATTCTAGAAGTTCTCTAGCACATTAGAGTGTCAAGGGATGATACAAAATGTCTAACTAGCGCGATTTCGCTGTCTATACGAATTAAGCTTCGTAGATCCTTCGTATGTGTAACTTCATCGCTTCATCTGACTTATGTGGAACTCGATGAGTTAGACAACGTCGTTCCAATGATAATGTGTAGAAGTCATTCACATTACCGGTATTTGCAAGATTCGGTATAGTTATTCCGACGCATTGCGCAACTTACAAGTTGGGTGACGAGTCCGTCTGGGGAAT
Source organism: Tropilaelaps mercedesae (assembly GCA_002081605.1). Lineage (NCBI taxonomy): Eukaryota > Metazoa > Arthropoda > Arachnida > Mesostigmata > Laelapidae > Tropilaelaps > Tropilaelaps mercedesae. The sequence goes on from MNPL01027777.1 coordinate 4,241, forward strand.
GAGACCTTAATTATTATATAATGGAACTGACAAAAGGTGGAGACTATTTATTATACGTAAGCGATGCGCCACTGAGCCGAAATCGCGATTCTGGCAAGACACGCGAGAAAAAACACAGAAAGACGGTTCTGGCTGAGTGTTAAAGTTGACCTTGCTTAAGTTGAGCAGGTAGCGGGTAGATGACTAGAGATATTGAGTAGATGTAAAAAGGGTGGCTTTCTACATTACAGAAAACATAATACTCTCTAAACGCGTGCGTCTTGTATAGCATTAGGAGGTGAGGGGAACTTGCTGATATACTGGTATTTTTGTCCTAAAATGTGCTTTAATAAATTTATTTATTGACTGAGGACTGATTGCCACGCAGTTGATACGTTGTACCCTCTATCAAGTTATTAAAATGTGTTTAAGATGAACGCTCAGGGGACAGTTACGAACGGATGGTTTGTGAATAAATAGTAAATAATGCTAAATAACTACAATCGTATATAATGACCTATTTTTAAATTCTTTTTATTCATCAACTACTAGCTATAACGACAACATGAAAATACAACTTTTGGCATTCTTTCAATGTAAACATTCGTTGATGTATGCGTACGTCATCACATCTAGATCGTTGTCTGGGCTGCCGTAATAGCGCTCAGATTGAGGTGGTAGCTACGGTGCGTGCGCTTTCCTTGGCGTCGTCCTTTTCTGCCGTACGCACTAGGCGCATTGTAAACTCGAGAAAACATATGAGAGAGAGAGAGAGAGAGAGAGAGTGAGAGAGCGAGATGGAGAGAGCGACGAGAGCCTGTAGCGGAAATCAGAGAGGCGAGCCTATGCGTTGGCGCGTCACTGTCTCAACATCAGTGTTAAAGTGTCTCCTTGTCGACAATCGTTTCGACGCCATCCTGCAATTTTCGACGTGTTGCCTTCGATGTCGCCGTCGTCGCGGACTCGCGTTGAGCAACGAATGCCGCATGAGGATGGTGAGGGGAGAACTGCTCGAGCATCGGTGGCAATGCCCGGCATTATCGTCCGCTGGGTTGAAGGGTGGCAGTACCGACGTTGTTTGTTTTTCGTCCACGAAACATATAGCTGATTCTCCCCCGGGGCCATTCAGACATTTCAAACATCTTTTTTTCCCGCGTTGAGTCGCTGTGTCGCCCAGAGGCAATATACCGAACTGCTTTCTTCGTTGGCCGTTTTGCCGGACCTTGTGCAGCGAGGAAATATGCTTGGGAATGCCAGCTGAGTATAAACACGCGCGGTAAAAACGGCTTGACGTTTATCTGTCGATAGGGGCCAAGCAGAATTGTCTCATCGAAAAGGTATTAGCAGATAAACCGCTTCGAGAACGAAATATCCATGAAAGAATTAACACTATTAGCGAATTGAGCCATCTATCTATAGACTCTATGAGTGACTTGTCTGTGTTACTAAAGGTATCTCAAGAAAAGCTATCTGTGAACATAGACCTACGCACACTTCTAAATCTTGTGGAGTTGCTCAGAACTTGTAGAAGTGTTCGTCTAATTGTAACATTTGTTCGGTTTAAATGGTATATGCCTTGAAGAAGTAATTGAAGTAATTAATCGTTTTATTGTGTAGCCTGTTTCTGTAGTGGCGAAGTGAATGAGTGGCAGTATTAGTCGACTTTCAGCTAGGACAGAATTAGGACGAAAAGAGCGCGCCAACCGCTAGCCGACCACCCGCTCTGAAGGCCAACAGGGAGATTCAACTTGGCCCCAATGCACATATGGCCTCAATGTGGGCCGTTAAACGGGTTAAATGGCGCACCACACCTAATGATTCCCTGTTAGAAGGAAACGAGCCACGCCGACAGTAATAGCTTACGAGGAGATGCCAGATACCCGGTTCGGGCGTTCATTTTGCGAAAACAAACTGACCTACTTTGCAGCCTTCGTACGGTTAATCGGTATTGTCTAGACCAGTTCTATTTATTTCTATATTTCTATGGCGCGAAATATGAGTAAAACTTGAAGGCATCTGCGGTACTCTCGCATTAAGGGTATCGTTAAAAAATTATGGAAGTTTTTTTTGGTGCCTTCGAAAAAATCGACCGGCCTTACAACTTTGAAGTGTATATTCACGTACAATTCTTCGAAAGAAGTCAGTTTTAATAGCTGCAAAGAAATTTCTCCGCGTCATTCCATATTACGAATCCGTAAAGTCGTGGGAAGCATGAAACTGAAATGTAACCCTCGAAATAGTCTGTCACCCTGTTTGGGTCAAGAAGTCTTTTTCGTGAGACTGTTCTTGTGTATCTGTCTATCTGTATGATGTCACCGATTTACGCACAGACGGTGACAAGTATGTGTGATTCCCCGAGGAGCAATAACATAACTCTGTTCGCATCGTTGGAGGAAGCTGCCTTCGGAGTCTTAGCTTATTGCACCTTTTAGTGGTGGTCTTTAAGATGTCTCCAGACGTTCATCCCGCACCCACTGTCCGCAGGTTCGATTATCTCAACGAAGTGGTCCATTGTTCCTAATATATAGGAGTGGTCCTGGTTAACATGAATAGACGCGTGCTTTTCGATTCTACTTCGACAGAAGCATAAACAAATTCGAGTACGGGAATTTAGTTCACAGGGAGTAAGTTTAAGTTGTACCTGTGATTACTATGATTTGGTTCTGAATAAACTGTACGTAAAATGTATTGGAACTATCGTTTGGATTATATTTTTTTCTGAATACCTGAGCCCTATAGCTGTTTTTTGACTCTATAACCACCCACAGAGCCTGCCGCTACAACTGTCTCGTGGAAATCCTTCACTATACAGATACTGTGATAAAAGCAGTAGGCATCGCGCAACGCCGAATGTCTGTTATTGCCAAATGCACCTCCCACCTTCGTGGCTCGATGTTGACCATGTTTCTGTTTTTCGACATAGACGTATATCAATGGAGTGGGTAGGAATATGAGCGATTTTAAACCGAATAGCTGAATCCTCTACAAATTGTAGACGCGCCGAGGGCAAGTAAATGAAACGATTTCTCTTCGTTCGTGGGAGGCTACGTAATTGACGTATATCCCTGCTAGTTGACCTGCGTCAACCGAAAAGGATGGGTCAACATTCAGATGGGGCCGCCTCAAACAGAATCGGTGTAATGATGTATCCATGCCCGACCAAATGCCTTTCACGCCCATGGCAAGAGTGATTATATCAGTTACTCAAAAACAAGAAGATCAATGTAACAGAAAGAAGCAGCGTTAAAAAGTGGTGATCGAATACTCCCCCAGCGATGATTTGGTCCAAACATGACGATGATTTGGAAACAGCCTTAAATAAAATCATTATGGATGGTTTTATGATAAACCATTTACGTCCAATAGCTGAAAAAAGTAAATCTTGCCAGAGATAACACAGGTTGCACTACGAACCCTTAAAGCAGCGTATTCGGAGCTGTCGTTACTGTAGATGTATGCGAATTCTGCAGCAACTCTTGTTATGAGAGTCCCTGTGAGATTTCGGCGTTGAAGTGCTTTGAAAAGCTTAAAAAAAGACCTGGATCTAATAGGATGCCATCCAAGGCTGAGAAGAGCTGATGTATGACTAGAATACGCATGTGGGATGCCCGGGTACCAGTATTTGTAAAGTGCTTTTGCAACCAGTAGTGAGTGTCCGGTCATCTGGCGGCATTTAAGAATCGGCGTTACGCGGAAGCTCCCCGGATACGTAGAGGGCCCTTGGCTAAACCTGCCTTGATCGTGGGAATCTTTCTTGCCTGTACCACCTCATTAACGCCAAGAGCGTGGCCGTGTATTGAGCATGTTTAAAGTGTCGGGACCCGAGCGTTACAGGATTGCGGGGTCTCCTTGGAGGGAGGACGTCAAACTCGAGAGAGCTCTGTGCACATGGCACCCATGCAGACAGGAGCCGGAAGACCCGCACTCTGTGGGCATGCTGTGAAGATCTGCACGAAACAAGGCTAAAGAAACATGGTCGTCTGGCTAAAATTTAAATTTAGTCGAGGTTTTTAAGGTTGTACTTTTATGTCAATGCTAGTTGATTAAATACCTGTCAGTATCGTTTACTAAGTATGTATATTCGCTGTGTCGGAGCATTTAGTCAGGTTGGAGTGTGTCTTGGCACGAAGTAATCCGAAAACCTATTCAAACACATTCGATGACGCTTTGCTGTGCAAATATAGTATCGAATACTAGAGTTTGTTATATATTTTTTCTGTCACATGAATTCTGGAATACGATCTCAGTGATGTGAATTATTGTAGATAAGGCCGAAATACATTTTATAAGGAAGCCAACTGACTTCGCCAAATTTGGCAAGGTTGTAAATACATTTTGTAAAGGAGCTACTAAATGCTGAACCGCTCGTTCTCCAAATGAAAAGAACACAGCTACAGGTATATGTGTATGTGTAATGGCGTACGAAAACACATTTGAACATTCCCAACTGTGTTGACTAAGGCCAGCAGCATAAGTTCAAACTCGACAGGCGATTCATCTAGAAAATCTAACACAGAAAGCGAACGTATATCTACTACTGAAATCGAAAGTGTAGGCCTTCAATGATGAATGAACGCATTTATGTTGCTTTGTTCGGTCTATGTGCACGATTGCTCATTTTTTCACATCTGGAACTGCATAAAATCGAATTGGTTGTTTATTCATAGTTGTTAATCGCCCCGTGTATTTTCAGGTTACCAGTACGAAACGGTTCCTCATTTGTTCATACTGACACGGTTCGCCGGCAATTTACGCACCTATAAAGGGTGGCCCAGAAATCTTACAGCAGTTGTGCTTCATTGTAGCCAACGATATATCACGTTTTAGACGTGCTATGATTAACTCCAATGCACACAGAGCACAGCGCGGTCACGTCTTATGGCGATAAACTGTCGCTCCAAGATCTGCGTAGGCAGCTGTATAGACGCGCACAACCGAAGGGCGCCTTGAGCACCGAAACCCTTTTCCTCAATAAAGGGCTACGGCCTACCTCTATTCACTACCTGGCGCAATCCGAGTACGTACCAACGGTGAACATAAACAATGACGACTCAGCAACACTCGGAGGAACTGAAATAACGCCACCAATTTTTTCAATTCACTTACAGGCATTTTGAAGCGGCTCTCCGGGCTCACAGTCACGAAACTCGCAGCAACTTTCGAGGAGATCGTACGTCCAGTGCTGGCACCTGTACCGAAGCGGTCGCTCATGCTACTGTCGTTTCGGATAGCCAACATCGCACTCATCGGCGGGAGAGGGGGGTCGCCAGGCTAGAAGTGATACGATGCTTGTTCGCATTCGCAAAGTAAGCGCAAACTCACTATAGTATTATGTTTGGTTAAGCTGCTAGTTATCCACAGTAACTTAGGATAGCGAGAATGATGCTTGGCATTAGGTTTTATATTTTTCATCGAGTGTGCGTTTCGGACAATGGCGTACGTCTTCGTGTCGTGATGTCCCTCGATATAGGAACTGGAAGAGGGGTTTAATAAAGGGTTAAGTGACTTCTGCGAAAACCACACTCCCGCAGTGACCGCGCGCAACAACTCGACTAGAGTTAAAGCAAAGGCCTTCGGATTGAGATTCTTTTCCTTCTTCGGTGATCACGGCGAAAAACAACGCACGTGTTCGTACAAACGCGCACAGATGCCGCCAGGAACCGACAACATCATTTCATCTCTGTCCTGCAGAAGAAGCCGGCGGCAGGTGATAACGGCCGCACACGAACACAACGCTGGTGCAACTATGCGGCGATGATGTATTTATGTAAGAACGAGCGACTATATTATAGGGACGTTATGTACAGAAACGTCGGGAGCTCGAAGGGCCTTAGTGGCCAACGGGTGGAAGGTCTTTCGAAATTTGGCGCCAGTCGCATTGATATTACTCTTCTTACTATCGACCTCAAGCGATTTCCGCTTTCTAATATTTTGCTCGGGGGTGGCTTGGGAGTGGGAGGGTATACGTAGACAAACACTGAGAAACCTCGGGACAGAGGATACAGGTCGATGAGAGGTCGGGCGGAGGGGGGGGGGGATTAAAAATGGAAAATTGTTATAGCGGATAAGAAGACTCGCGTTTTTCGTCCGGAGCCGAACTTATTTCACGCCACCTAAGAAACTCCTTTGTGTTAAGGTTAGGCCACTCGTTTTAGCGTCCGTTTTGTTTCTTTGTTGTCCTCTTCATCTTCCAGTCTCGTCTGCCAGCGTAAACTGAGGGTATCGGCCCGGATCACGGCGAACATTTTTAGATCATTAACGGAGAGATCGGATCAGGACGAACACAAAGTGCAAAAACGGATAGTTAAGCAGTGTCCAATAAAAAGCAGGATAGCGAACCAGAAGAGGGGTAGTCAACGAAGAATGTTTGACTAATGGAAGCGACAACAATTTATACTGAACTCAATACGAGAGAAATCTCTGGCAGTTGTCGGCGTCGAGAGCGAATAACCTGCAGAAGTTTCTGTGCTCATGCTGATCTTGACTTTAATATTTTTAGGGCTGGCTAACAGTCAACATTTAACGTCCACGGTACCGGTTTTGCATGACTTTGTAAGACGGACCCCATAAATGTAAATGTGCAACGGCGGGGATCAAACCCGAGGACCTACGTGTCTCCTCCGGTCTCAAATTTGACAAATTATTTGACATTTAATAAAGGAAATAAACTGTTAGGATGATTTCGTTTTTGTGACCCGACGGTGCAGTCCTATCAGTGAATCTTTCCTTTTGCCAATCATGATGGGTCTGCGGTCACTTGGCAAATGCATTTGTGAAGTTAAAAACGTTATAATCACTAACCCACTTGAGGCACCTCTGCATAACAGGGTTTAACCTACGAGCACGTAGGAGACCCGAGTAAATAACGGTTAATTGTGTCAGTCAAATGCATGTTACTAGGATCTAAAGTTATATTAAATTCTCTTTTTAATTCTGTTTTAATTTTTCCCAGTAAAGCTACATGAACGCATTAAACAAATCTTATTCTATGCTAGACCCAATTGTGAGTATACGAACCAATGGCCAGGCTCCAGGTACTGCCTGGAGTGGATGAGGAACCGTTCATGTGAGGGTTCGGCTTTGCTGCCATTGTAGATGGGAAAGGACAACATCACTGCCGAAGGCAAACTACGCAGATTTCCATGAAGAGAACCCCCCTTCAATCTGAATAAAGTCTGTTCAGATCAGCTCAGTCTGGCTTAGTCTAAGGCGGGTACCTGCAGTCTGGCGAAATGCTTGGTAAAAGAAGTGCCTGTCATAGTCTCTGAGAGACTAATTAGCTTCAAGCACAGGATGCTCGCGTAGAAAGTTATTCAAACTCACCTGTCAAAAAATGTCCTTTCTGAAAGCTGTCTGGTTTGTGCACAGTCGACCATTGTCAAAGTGGCTAAACTTCGCACAAACGACACATATTGAGGGCATCATTCGGCTGAACTGAGGAACAAAAACCTCAGAAGTCCTGTAGTCTAATACGTAATAGCTAGATCCATTGTTTATACGCAAGGGCGACTCATTCGCTCATTAATGATTGTGTTGCACACAGAGGGGGCCAATGCTTGCGGGGTAAGTTGAGACCCTCCTGGTATTTATCATATGCAGTCCTGCCTCAGCCGTTTATTGCAGGACAACGATAATAAAGACCTGTCAGCTTCAAGGGAACCTGCGAAACCTTGTCATAGGCATATTTATTTACGCTGGATTGTTGTTGGCTGAAGATTGAGGTGGAGTTGTACAGTTTCGGGTTGTACTGCTTGAGACGTTTGAGGCGTTGCTTAATTGAACACAGAATTTTTGCCTCATGGAAATCGAGGCGCTTTATGAACATTGCGCGGTAAGGGAGGAGGTGAATTGATGGGGTTGAGTTGTGTGGGCGTTACGTGGATATTCCTGTCAGTGGTGAGGAATACAAATTAAAGAAGAACCTGTGCGCTGTGAACAGGTCGATGGGCACAATATATGGGTGAGGAAGTCAGCCGTCGCCAAATGTGGTGCTAAATTGAACTGAAGCTTTTATTAAGTTTGCGGAGTGTTTATAATAAGAATATGATGAAGTATATGCCAAGTTGCTCGTATACTGTCCAGGTTACGACACGACGGAGATTGCATATGCACCAACCCCACGAAAGATTTAAATCTAAAGATAGAGAATTCATTTTTGCTTGTCTATCGCGTTCATTTTTTTCAAGTATGACAGCTACTACAACAACAAGATCGCGGTTTCCAATCCGCATGATTTGTGCTTTGCAATGCGATATTCACTTAAATATATTTTAGCTGGACGTTGAATAGGCAACGACGTGCTATAAATTAACTATGTTGACTACGTATATATCAACCGCCTGCGTTCCATACCATCTTCTTCCCCGAAGCTTCTATTTGCATTGTTTAGTTGCTAGGGAGTAATTTTTATCACTAGTTTACGGTGTCATACACACGTTCTACGGTGCACAGCGGTTCCACCTGGCTAATATGCATTCCGGTTCCATGATCACGAGTTTTGTCTGCGGTGTAACGTACTGCGTTGAAAGGTAGCAATACCCTTCTAACGTACGTAACGTTAGTAAACCTAAAATGTTTTCACATGCGGGTTTAATCTATCATTTAAAATTCGTCTTCGTGGCCTAAGGTGGGCTTAGCTGCGGTTTCCAGCCGTACTGTTGAACTATTTCGCCCATCTACTGACCACAGGAGTGAGAGATAATCATATGCGATTCACGTGGGTGCAAAAAAAGCCGAATTTAATTATGGCTATGTTGCTCAGGAATAAACATCCCCAACGCTAAAGAGTTGTCCACCCCAACAACAGCCCTGGCGTGCAGCTCTTTAGAGACAATGAATGTTTTGCATCGTTTAAACCACATAGCATCAAGTCAGACAAATCGAACAGTGTCACTGCGGAAGACAGGCCACACTTTCCAGAGTTGACATCCGATTTGTAAGCGAACTTCTACGATCCGGAAGGGTACGAGCATGCATGGTTCATTAAGGATATCGCACTTTTCCCATATGAATGTGGTATTGAGCTTATTTACTCTGCGTGCTGAATACTGGAGACATTCCGCGTTAGCGAGCTACATCATTTGAGCCAAAAGTTCGAGTCACAGAAAACTAGACTTCTTATCGAACACTAAAAAATGAGCTTTATATACAAGTATGCTTATGATGAAGGACCCGTTTTTCAGTAACTATCCCTACCTAGCACGACTGCAATGTCATGTGCATAACTGTCAGGCAATATTTCATCTACTGAGAATTTTTCAAATAGATATTCAATCGATTTGCCTAATAATAGGAGTATCCATCCAAATATATCGATGAAAAGAAACTTACCAAGGTTGTTCCATTGACATCGATTTGGATCTGATTGGCGTCATGCTCGCCGGCTTCGGTATCACTGAAAACAACAAAATTAGGACATGCAATTATTTAATTTTCATATACGCTATAAAATCTCAAATACGGGCGTACTCGACGTTTATGGTCTCATTATGCTATTTAGAATCGTGTGGTTCTTATACAAATTTTAGTTGCGCAAAGACCAGTATATTGTGAATATTAGCATTTGTATATTATCACTAGTTATTGTATTACTCTTGTATTAGTACTATACATGTTCTTATATAAAAGTACACCTAGGAATTTATATAACGCATGGTACAGACACATACGTTAACTTTACGATACCTGTCGACCATAAACGCTCATTTTGTTTCAATTGTCATCATCATGTGTGCCTTTCTCTTCTTAAATGTATATGCGACCTATCTGCTACCGAACCTAGGTGTGGGTGGAGGACGGGGTTTTATTGGGTTTTTAAGTCCCACACACTAGTCACTGAATGGTCGCAGTGGCGTGCTAGTGCCACCAGCATTACCCGAAACCCTCATAAAAAAAGGTGTATAACCGACCCCTGAACAGCTCTGATATAACAATTAGTTGGGAGACAAAGAAGAAATTATCAACGGCGCTCGGTACCGACAGTTGCAGGTGAATACGTACAGCAATACAGCAATCTAAGGTGAAGTTGTTACGGTGCGCAACAACCTATGGCGTATCTCTGCTTACAGATCCGTTAATAATGTTGGTCAATTTTTTGGTTCCCACCTATTACAGATATGTTGCATTACTTTTATTAACACTGTCCCATACTCAGTAGTGACTGCTTGGAGCAACTTCACGACAACAACAACGTGTGTGTGTGTTTGTATGATGATATTTATAGGCGTATCGATTGGGTGTAAATGCTGTTCATGTGTTTATTAGATTTGATCAGGTGCACCGAATTCAGACGTTCATTAATCCTTACAATCTATCGATTTTGTGAGCGTAGATATTCATCCGTAGTCAGGTCGACAATCTGATAACGATTAGCTGATTAAGATTAGCTGAGATGTACGTTTCCATTCGCTATGTGTTGCTGGTGATATTGCACAAACGTACCATAAGTCCTATCTGTCTTCGTCTCGCTACGGCGACGCATCAAGCCGTTCACTTTGCAGCTGAGACACAGTTTTCTTCTTGGACTTCACAATATTTTGGATATTCCACATCTTCTACCTACTTTGTCAACCGAAGAATGACCTTTCAACGAGTTTTATAGGTGACCTGAAATTCGGCCAATATCTAATTTCTACTACGATGAACCATTTTGATAACTTTATCCTCAGATGGAACTGAATACAATTCAAACCCTCGAAGTTACTAGTGAGCAGCTCATCGTGTTATCCAGAGAACAACAATGAATAATTTAAAACAAGTGACATATCTTCTTGGTGTTTAACCGCAACACTTCGTCATCATGAATAGCCAATGCTAAGTCCCCATGCTGGCTCGTCTCGACATGTAATACATGTATAGATCTGTTAGTCTAGCAGTCGGAAAAGAAAATTCATTTTGAATTTTAGCCACCTTTGTCACGCGCGCACTGTCTACCAATGGCTCTGTTCGCCTGTACCTTGCGCTTGTTAGATCCGAATCGGCTTTGAGTAAATGCAAGTACACGGAGTTACGCGTACAGAAAAGTATGTGGTACATGAGCTGGATTTGAGCCATCACAGCACGTGCACGATAGAAGTCGCCAGCTTATACTGGATGCCATATAACACTAGCAATCGCCAAGGCATCCATTAGCCAACGGAACCGACATTTTTGACCTTCATTCATTTGGAGGGTCCGGCCTATGTTGACATGGCCCTCCTTCTCCCATTGCCATACACCGTGTGGACATCTACGTAATTTGATTACGTACGTCCCACAGGCAGACCTTGCAGAGATTGAGAGCTTACGAGAAGGAAATCATCGTCACGCCGATTTGATCAACGTTTCTGCAGGCGTCTATAATGTAGGTGATCTACGAGATTGAGTTGCTAGAGTGAAGCAGCGACGAAGTTCTGAGCGCAAGTCGGAGTCACTCCGAAGTGCAGCTCAATTGGCAAATCGTGGTTAGGGATTGTGGGCGGCCGGAAAATCACGCTGTGAGGCAATAAATATTCATAGGAATTGTAAATAAATTAGTACGTCGAGCAGAAGGGTTACGTCCTATTTGCCGGCTCAACTGCCGAACGGTTTAGCCTTCGATTCGAGATTCCCTAACTATGCGTCAATAGCGTGTACGCTGCTAACGAATCTACTATACGAATATGCCATACGTATACAATACTGCTAATATGCTGCATTGGATATTAAAGCCAATAAATCCGACAGCAGCCATTTGCATTACAAAAGTGTGTGCAGAAGTCTGCAACTACGCAAGGACGTTGTAGAAGATGTTCATAGTGACATTGCGCTGGGAGAATGATAAGCCTGCTCTTTAAAGATGCACGTAGGTTAACTTCATTAGTGTCAGGTTAATGCAAAAAAGATCGAAGGGCGGACATGGCGGATAATTAGTTGGTAGTAGCGGAGTAGGTACAACGTAGCTATGCCCCTGAGTCCCACAGTTATTTGCGTAAATAGCATTTTTTCCTGTACCATGTCCGAAAAAAGCGGCCATAACGTTTAAGTTAGGCGTCATTGCGACGAAATACTGTTAGCGTTAATCACTATACCTCGTAAAAGTTTGGGCAAAGTATCATTAATATTTATCTACCGAGGGTGGTGCCAATTGATCTAAAAGCTTTTTTTATTTAATAGATTTATTCTTATTATTACATTTTTATTAATCGGAATATTTATAAAAAAATTTAACTAGAAAGGATTTTCAAGCGATTGTAAAAATATAAATAAAAGAGTGACGAACATTAATAAGGCAACCAACACAAAATTTTAGTGGAGGCCAATAAAATAAGCTCATAAGGATGGCAGATACTGTCGTAAGTTATGCTTATGAGAAATATTGTCATAGATATTAAACGTGCCTCGTGGTTGTATGTATGCGACTATTGCATGTGTGAATGAGGATCGCATGTAAATGTCTAAGACATAACGAGTGTAGTAATCTCGTTATGTTACGAGAGATTTGTAAATGAGATGGAACAATTGACGGAGTCATTTCTGTTTTTTCAAACCGCCTTATTTGATATGTTCTGTGCATCCAAGATCTCGTCAGCACTCCCTAGCAAATCAAGGAGAATTCGGGTAACATTGTTACGAGAATATTAAGGGCTTTCTGGGCTTTATTATGTACTAGCATAGCAAGACAGCAGAACATCTATTCTAACCCATATACCACTTTCCACAGTGAAACAAACCGACTAATACATTTATTTTTTTAAATGTTACATTGGCTTACTTTATAATAAAGGGAAAAATAAAGGGGGTGAATATTGAAATGAAATTCAGCCAAAATTGTTTCGTTCGCTGACGTAAGCCCGTACGAGATTGCGAAGGCTTCTCAAAGGAGTGTTTTTATACGGAGACTCGTGGCTTTGAACTTTCAAGTTAGAGTGCGCCCAGCTTCCACTTCCTAGCCAGTGGCCAGTGTGAAACAATACATATGGCGAGTTCTGTTACGAACAGCGGGCGGAAGCTACTCGACTGTGGCGCGAGTTCACCTGCTCGGAGGTTCGTCTGAGCTTCGACGGGCACAACGACCCGAGCACCACCCGCTGATGCCACAGATGCTCATAGAAACGTCGTTGGCAGAGAACCCACGTTCGAGCGGCTTCATGGGTCGCGCCCTCAGATTCCGGTCATCTACATAATGAAACCAGATGTAGGGCAGGTGGGTTATTCAGCGAGGTGCACTAGCGGACATCCGTTAGACCACCAAACTACTTCGACGTCGAGCGTAGTAGTACTTTGACGTAGTAGTACGTGTATGAGTGCTTGTCAACCCAGCAGGAGCTTTGAGGATTGGCCCACTTCGACAACGCCTGACGCGGAAGACGATTGTGAAGATGCAGGATAAAACATACGAGCGGGGTTCCGCAAGACAATTGTAAAAAGGGACTGTATCGAGATAGTCGGGCGAGGCAACTCGGAAAAACGTTGCAACCACATTCACAGCGGCTGATGTCCAGTTCATCGGGCCGAAGGCTGCGCAGAGCCATGTATTAGCGCGTATATAGTAGTAGCCGTAATACCGAAGCGAGGAATTTTGCGACAACAACTTGTCGCACGTCTGAACGATATTTTGGGTTATGAATTCTAATGGTGCTTTTCGGCACACAAGTATCCGAAAGTGTTGTAGTTGAAAAGGTTTTATCTGTGCAAAATGAAATGTCGACAATACGTTGAGTATAAGTGTTTGGTCAGTCGATATTCGAATGGTAAGTTACAAAATGCATTGGCTTTTTTTGACTTGCCTTCTGTCATACTCGAATAGGCGGTCCATCGTGTTAACCGTTGTCCAGCGGTGCAAAAAGCTGCTCAATAATAAAGTACTTTGCAGAATAATTACCAAATAAGCACGAGCCCATGCAAGCGAGAAAAGCGCTTCAAAAGCGGTGTTTGTTCACGTAATTCGTTTGGACAACCTTCGTCTTCTTTGACATTTTTAGGGCCTTCCCTAGACAACCAATTGTACTCTGCCATCGGATAGCTCTGCAATAATTTTTGCATGTAGCTTTAGGCAATAATGCACGCGCACAGACGACCTCTCGGGAGTTGCCAAGTCCTCTTATATCTACCAAGTGCATAAGAAAGCTACGGCAAAGCAAAAAGATTGTACGTTACGTCTAGTGTGGTTAGCCGAGTCTAACGAAGTTCTCCTGTATAGGGCCAACAGTCACAAGCTATTCTCCCTGACATTGGAAATGAGTATACAGAAAAGAGAATACATTCCGATTCTCTCTGTGAAACTCCGCTTATATGAGCCCGACTGTCCGAAGGAAGGTTGGCATTTCGCACAGACCGGAATAAAGCTGCACAGTAATGGCTGCCTAAAGAGAAATAGGAGGTTTTTGTTGAAGATCCTCCCAGCAAATACTGCATCACCGAGGACGGCCGATGAGACCTCGAAAATCAAATATTTGTTCGAGTTTTGCCAGTATCCTCGATGATCCAAAAGTCAAAGTTTCAAAGCTTTTTTCGCGTGGCGAGATTCGATGGTAGACTCCTGTCTTGTTGTAAATATAGAAACTACGTATGTGGATTCTGCTGATTGTTCAATAAAATGAGTCGATACGGCCTAGAGCCGGTCCCGTTTGCGGGGATAGTTTCAGATCGTCTGTTCGATTGGCTTTTATGATTTCATTAACAATTGTAGTAGAAATAACGGTTGTAGCTTGTGCCGGAAAACCAAACCATATTCCAAAAACGAGTGAGTTTACACAATAGAAGTCAGTAAAATTGTAAGCTCAGATCAACAACTTAGAGGATGGGTTTTTCGTGTTGGCCGATGGTGGTTGGCCGAGCGAGCGACGGTCTAGGAAACTAACGTTCCTGCCTTCGAAATGTGGTCTATTCGCCGAGTCTAATTGTGTTTTTTCAAATAATCGTTACGTCGGTCACTCATAAGCTATTACCGTATCCCTAAACGGGGCTGCCTTCCTAAATGGAGTCAAAAGAGTTATCAACCTTCGGTTGGTCACAAATGAGCGACGTCGTCATCACGCAGTCTTCGGATCGTCGCAGTTGCCATAAGGAAATGTCCAAGACCGGTAAAGATATGCATAGCGCATCATAAAAGCAGTACAAGTAAACCACTTGTAACATGTTAAAATGCCTACACACTATGGTGAGTTGAAGAGGGGTAATTTCGTATAGTACAATCGTTGATCACAACCGCGTACAACCTTCTGTAACGAATTTATGAAGGACAGTTGAGCACTTGTCGTCGGCCACCATGGCCAGTAAAAACCCCGAGGTCTGAGCGGACCACACAGACTTTACCATGTCAGGGACCTTCCCCCAACCTGTTGCCCTTGCTGCGACGCTAGAAGCGGTCGGATATGTTCTACATTTGGTTTTACAATGCGTATACTTTATTTGCCTTTTCCTAAACTGGAGACGTTTTATCCTGTTTGAATCGACCGAAATTTTAAATTGTAGGGTCTCTAGAAGGACGAATCTGTCCTTCGCGTTATTTTATTAAATAAATGTGCGTAACCGTATCAATATTAAGTGTATCCGCAAATTACTATCGTTTGAGGTTATTGTGAAAATGACATGAAATTCACAATTATGTTGAGATTTACAATAATCGTGCCGCAGCACATTGGTTTCGTTTGCTACATAAGGAAGGCTTTCAAAAATGACTGGTTATTGTTTACTCTACTTCACCTATTGTAGTTACGTTCAAGGATTAATAATATGCCCCAGTCGCCTTGGTAAAGCGTATTTGCTTTGGTAAATATGGCCAGTTCGCATTGACGCCACTTAGGTGAGAACTATACACCCTACCAACGAGATGATTGTACGCATAAAGGACTGTTACATCACCTAGAGTTAGGCATATATATATATATATATATATATATTCTTTGGCGGGAGGGAGTCTTGCCAAAACTGCCATCAAAGCATCTTCTGCTAAACCTCGTCATAATCTAACGGTTTCTGCACAATTCTACGGAGGATCTTCGTAGAGTCTTCTGGCTGCTGTGCATTCTTCGGTATTTCACGCACAATAGCCATGTTTACTTATGCGCCAAGAAAAATTGTCGAGTCCCAAGCAAGAGACATGGGAATTCTAGTTTGGCACATGACGAACAAAGTTGTGTGCGGCTAATTATGTTCTCACTTTGTTTAATGAGTACGTTTCATACAATATCTCTCGTAAGCCATTTCACCAGGACGAACATTCTTACAAACTTTATATTTAATGTGGACAAAACGAATTACATAGCTTTTCAAAGAACTGCTTGAATTGGTTATTGAATAGTTGTGAGCGGTCGTTAATTAGATTCACTTCTAAACATTCCGTTTCAAAATGAGAAACGTTCGCTGATTTGAATCGAAACCATTAAAGCTAGGTAAAGGCTCAAAATGCATTCTTTCCGTTGTTACGCACATGTTCGAGTCCACGACCGTAAGGCAAGCGCTATCTAACCCAAATCATGCGTTAATTTGTCGTAGAGGCCTTCAAACCGTATATGTGGCAAACATGTATCGATCACTTCTACGCTGATGACTGGCAACAGCTCAAGAAGTTTCTATGGAAACTCATAGAAACTTAGTTTAATACCAGGTAGAGGTGTCAACTCGATCCTAACGTATCTCCAAAAGTCACGCAATGTATCCATTGCTCTATGGATGACATCGTCGATATGGAAGGGAATTCTGAATTGTTGAAAAATGACGTCATAGCTTCAAGGTTGGCTTCGATATTATACCGATGTCACTGTCATGTGTCGCAGCAATAGCATTGAGTATGCATTGAGCAAAACAGTGGAACCAACTTCGGCGAACCACAGAGCTAACGGACTTGAATTCCCAACGGCCTCCATTCGCACCTCTCTCGTATGGCCCACGCGCGCCTACGGAGACCTTTGCACGTCCACCTTGCTTGTTACACAGGTAACACAGCATCAGTGAAAACAACACGATGGTCACTCATCCATCCATCAGGCTGTGCTCCACGGTAGACATTGTTTAGCTGTGCACACACGGAATCAAAGGCACCACGGACAGACTACCTATGTATATGTCTGTTCAATCACTAAGCATAGTTTGTCCAAAACCGTATTGGCGAGTCCGGATAGTGGAGTTATGTTACACAGGTCAGGCACAAGTACAGCCACTTCCATGGTGAACGGCCAGCACCAACATCAGCAGAACGAGCTATCAAGTATCCTTCACATTACACTATTACGATTGCCCCAAACGACGGCCAAACGAATGTGGTCTCTAGTTTGTACAGAGGTACGAATATGAGGGTGGACGACTCAGACACAGGCGAAAAGATTTTCGGCAACTTAAGCAGAATTATCGGTCCTGTATTGTAAGGCATAGATGGCTCCGACAGGGGCTTTAGGATGAAGCGCCAGCATTGCGGTGAGGTATGATTTGTGACGACGTCTTTTCTAAAGCTCAGGTTAACATTACCCGGTGTTCTTTGTGGGCGTTCGCGGTAGCTTAGCGTATTCCAAATAGCAATCAACCAAATGCCTAACAGCAAGCGTTCAATATCCGATACTACGATATTGCAACTCGATGAGAAGGACAGGCCAAACCTGACACACTGCTTATGCGGCATTTGACAATGCACAAGATCGCCCACATTACGTTTTTATTTAGCTTAAATAAACTATCGATGATTAGATAGTATATACGTTAGCTAAAATAATAGTTTTTTATTCTGAAAAAATTGGTTTAAATGGTTTACATTTTGTTCCGGTGAACCAACTAATACATCAAACTTTGCACGGTTTCAGAATCACTAGGGTAGGCGTTCACTGTTGTATCTGATAGCCTTGGCAACATGGACACTATGCAATTTCAATGAACAAATTACACTTCTGAAAGCCACACTCGATAAAGCTAATATCAATCGACTAAGTAACGAACGTTAAATGCTAAGGGTGCGTGTTCAAATGAACAATCCCCTTAAAAAAAGATGCTACGTTTACCATGGCAGTGACTTAAAACATCGAATAAAATGAGTAGAAACACCTTCAGGAGACGGTTGTCAACGTTCCAGGCCGGCTATCACGGTCACCTGATCTATCTCCATTAAGAAATCTTCGCCGAACGAAAGTGCCGAGGTGCGCTAAGCTGAGGGCAATAAAAAAAGAAGAACTGCATATTGGAAGCCACAGACGAAGCATATCCAAAAATAGGGCCACGCGAATCTATGTCGAACTAATAAGCAGGTCATGTGGAAACCCCATTATGAGCAGTTGACTGAAATGTTATCGGAACCAGAGACCTGCTGGATACCTACCTGATTGATGCTAACAAAAGAGACTAAAGACATTTGTCGAGAGAGATCAAAGGGCACCTGTCGTATATGACATTGATCGCTATATGACTAGCGGTCATTTTCTCCTAATGGCCATTCGATTTTTCTCTGGAAGGTTCTTACTATTTTACTAGTTTAACGGAGAGCAGAGACCCTTTGGAACAAGTCCCAAATTGCCTATACGTCAACACAGACGCGGTCATAAATATGCGAATGGATACATGTTAATGGTTGCGTATATGTCTTGATCAGCTGTGTCACTTAATCTGGACATATTAATTATGTAGTCACCGATTTCCGCCAATAACAATGTCCCGGTTAACTGCAATTAAAGGACAAAAGCGGACGTTGATCGGACTCCATGTCTATACTCAACTGTGGGCCTAGAAATAAATCGTTGTGTAAGCAACGAACGAAAGGGCTTATCTACACGCTTTAGAAAAGATCATACCTCACGATCTTCAACGAGCGTTGGCTATCGCGGTTTTACAGGGCAACGCTGTCAAATTGAAAGAAATGAAACCCACTCTTTTGACGCTTCTCCTGCTCCTTTGGAACTTCAAATAAAAGATACCAGATGTCTCTCTCTATGAGGATGTGTCGCCAACGGCCGGCTGTAGCGGTTTGTTCTCTCTCGTTGTTTTCGACTGACGGCTGTATTGGATTGCCGTCGGGGCAACTGGCAATGGTGATGGATAACCAGGCATAGACGTGTGACGTTAGGATGATCTCCGTGTTCGAAGACCGAACGTGCAGAATATTATGCGCACTTATCCCTAGAGATCAATGAACGGCTCAACAAGGGTCAGTAGTCTAACATGAGTGTCTCTGCTTGCCTGAACTTTTGTCAGCGTTGACTACCAGGTAATATTCAATCGATCGAAGCAGGTCAGAACGTTCGCAAGACGGATCATACCATATAAATGTGAATGTGCGACGGCAAGAATCGAACCCGAACATGCACGAGTCCTTTCCGATCGTAAAACGACACCAACGGTCAATGGGCTCATCTTCACTTAGGTATCTAACGATGTTGTAGTAGTTCTATTTTTGGCACAGAGCCTTAATGATTTCAGCCCTGCAATTGTCTCGATGCTCTCATTATAGGTTCCAACGGCCTGGTAGGGATCCCACGCAGCAGAACGGCATTGAACGTTGTTTGGAAAGTACCACGCTCGTTTTCCCTGCCTCCGCACCGATTGATGAAATCAGTCAAAGATCTCTTAACCAACCTAGGCAAAGGCAATATATTCCATCTTCTTTTCTCTCTGCCCATACCTAACGAGATAAACAAGCTTCAAAGTGCGTTACATCTAACCGGCGTTAACGTCCCAACACGCGTTTTCCATTCAGTTTGTTTAAGCGACTTTATTGATGCTCGACATTCCCTAAACTAAGCAGCTGGAGTCACACGGCAGACAGACTGCAGGTCAACAAAAAAAATGACAGGACGGTAAGGTTGTCTATAAGAAATAGGCAGATGTCCACATCGGTAAAGGTCCGACCACGCCGTTCGGCGACATACGTTGGTACGCTCACACAAACGTACAATGTCGATGATTCGAGTGTTGCTCTAGAGACTTTGCGTTGCGATGGGCCTGTTTAGACTGTGTAACATTTCGCCATGACAGAACTGACACTCAAACCACAGCCGTATGATCTGATGCTATACGAATTCCACTGCCAATAACGGAGCCATGATACTACAATCCAAAGACAGACCGTGCACTCTATGCTCGATGGCTGTCACCATTCAATTTGTTTTGATGCCACTTCTGGAATGGGTTCTACCAGCAGCAGATGAGGGACATTCTGTAGGAAGTGATCTGGAGTGGCTGTATTTGCCCCGCTTTGCCCCCCCCCCCGCGCGTAACGGCAAGAGCTCTTGTAAGGGCCTTTGCGTGAAGGGCATCAGGCGTGTGGGGGTCGTCGTTCGTTGGCAGTTGTACGTGTCACGCCATCCGCTTTGTGTAGCATTCGTTTCCTCGACCTATTCGCCCGATGGCTGATGATGGGTTGTGTGCACAAGGCCAGAATTGTAGTTTGTCTTTGTCCATACTGCTCTTGGGTATGCCAGAGAAACTCGTGCCCAATCCCTACTGGGAATATTGGTCGAATATTGGCTGGTCGAATATTGGCCCCCCCAGGTCAGCTTGCCTATGACTTCACTCGAGGCGTCAAGTGCCATCAACATCGGCATCCTTTTTTATCGACTGGACTGAACAGACAGTAACCGGACGGCCAACACTGCCTCGAAATACAGTCAGCACAACCATCACATGCCAATAATATTTGATGTGACGGTGAACTCAATCTGCGATTGCCGGCGTACAATCACGTAAACGTCGAGCTAAGCCGCAGCAAAGGACGCCACATTCTGCATTTCCTTCAAACGCCGGCGTCGTTAGGCACGACCTGGATACAGCGTTTCTTGCCGGAAACCAACAGCTAAGTGTGTTTGGATTTTGACATCCCCTCAAGAATCGACGGGTTTGCGCGTCCGTACTTTGGAACATTCGCGCCCGCCGTCACGCTTGCAGACATCGGCTGGTCGCCTACGCGCGCATATCTACCTCGACCTGTTTACCAGATGTAGATGCTTACACCGGATCATGCGCGACCGCCTCGGTGAAGTCCCCAGCCCCGCTCGATCAGGTGATGCTGCTTACTCGCGACCGGTGGATCTCCTATTTGCAGTGCGGAACAGGCTCAAAAAGGATCGCCTATTTGGACATATTTCCTTACCAGTCTTGAACGGGTCCCGGGTGAAGCTGCGTCTCTGCGAAGGCGCCAAAGAAACAGATTCAAAAAGGAGCGGGGGGAAAAGAAGCTGCGTCTCGATAACGCAAGCTATGCAATGATTTATGTAGCCTTTCTGGGGCTGTTGTTTGTTCTTTGCAGGATGATGAGGGAAAACATGCCACCCCAATAGAACGAGAGCGATGGAACCAATGACGAAAAAGAAGGCCGCCAGACCAACGGAAGCCGTTGAACTTCTCTAGCTACTTCGTGTTGTTGCAAGTCAACTCGACATCGGCGGTGCAGCAATTCGCTTTACTTTGAGTAGGAACGCGGCAGTTCTCCGTTGATTGAAGCTCGTCTGCAAACACTGTGTCCATGCTATGGCCTGTAATGGCCTAGAGACGTGCAGGCCCCGGTAGCCTCGACGCACGCTATGGTGTCGTGCACAGGTCCCGATGAAAAGGAAAAAAAAAACGCTCTTTCGTGTTCCTTCGTTCACAGAACACAATATTGTGTGTAAACGGTAGCGAACAGCGGCAGTAGTGGCCTGTAAAGCGCGCCAGCTTGTTCGTGTAGTTCTTAGCCTTATGATATGTTAAACAGGCTACACTGCTCACAATAATAATGGGTGGTCTCCTGATAAACACGTCTCTATCCTGAATATATACATATATATGTATATATAAAGAATGTTTTTCTCTCTATTTCTTCTTCTCTGACTCGTTTTGCTATCTTAGTTAGATCTCTTACTGAGTTGTCGGACAGTGGCACACGCAACGCCAGCAACAACAGTATCTGGCAGATCACGTCGATGTAGAGCGACCTGAGGAAGGCAGGGCAAACGAGGTGTATGGATGTGCGTGCTCGCTTGAATTAGAGAAAGCTGAGATGGAGATACATTTAACCTCCGCTAGTCTCACTTAATCTTCTCCTTCATGCCAGTACAATACTCGTGTGCCACTTGATAGCACTTTGCTCGTTCTTAGGAAGCTTATTCTATCGAAGTCCGCCATAGTGTCTACGAACACAACCAGTCGCGTTTGGAGGCACCATGGTTAGGTTCTTATCTCCCGTGATGAAAGCTCTCGCCTGGGTGCGACTGGTAAGCAGAGGCCATTGGCATATACCGATCTGCTAAAACGATAACTCTACTGAGTCACTAAATGGTGAACTGGTTAATCTATGTTGATAATTGATCGTCTTTTTTTTTGAGAGGGGGTTTAAGTAGACGCTCGACGCTCACGTGCGACTGCAACTGGAAAGTGGCCAGTCCGACGACTCACAAATCCGTTAGAACTCTCATTCTCCCCATCCTATCAAGGAATATTAATGACACTACTTCGAGACCATTAGAGGGGTAAACAGCTGAGCTCCAGCAGCCGCCGTTTGCGGCTGCCTCACTTCAGTCTATGAAGGCCCCGAGGATGGCGCGGGAGCTCATCATCACCCGGTAGAACATCGGTTACCCCACCCACTCCACCCCCCCCCGGGTGACGGGTTTGATCGTCTGGCATTGTTTGATATGTTAATTGCCAGGTGTGATCTCTCATAGCCGAAAACCATTCCGATGTAGGAAACACTCAGTGGCTAACAAGTAGAAATATGAACCAGCCACATTGTTTGACATCAACATAACTCACCCTATCTTTCTGTTCGTGGTGAAGATTATGTTCATAGTTAAGGGTGTTCACGCACCATTCACAGTTTGCCCTCTTCTGGCATGCACATGTTTGAACCTCCGTCGAGTGGAATTTCGTTATGGTGAGTAGCAATGCATTCATAATTGACCCTAATCGTCGCCTTGCGGCCTTTCAGACATGGCCCCCTTAGGTTAGAGCGGCCTGTTTCTCCACAATGCGAACTCGTAGCTGGAGGGCGTCCTCCACGCGAGGATCTTTCTGTCTCTCTGGCATACGTGACATTTGAAGCCGACCTATGAAATATTGTTTTCTTTTGATAGCTCACAAGACTATTCGACGAAATGCTCGTCGAGGGGAGCGAAAGCGACACGCTGAGACGGATAACAAACGGAATATCGCCACACACATGAACGGGGATGATGGTTGATAGAAGGCTGTTACGACAAAGACAGATGATGGCGGTCCGGAATCAGCTGGCCCAAAGCCCACAAAGAGAGTTCGCCACTCGGTTACGCGGGAAGTGGCGCTGGCACTTCGGGCGAGGTCGACGCCCGGCCAATATACGAATGCGCGTTGTTCGGATGTCTGTCAACATCTGCACAAGTCCTTATTTGGTCACTTAAAAACAATCTCATCGGAGCGCTACGGAATATGAACTGTTGTCGTCGAGACGAGTGGTTTATATAGAGCGAAATGTTGTTAATAGGTCGACATTTTCTGTTAACGGGCACCTCTAGGGCATTTAGGTACTCCAAATATATCTATAGTCAGTTAGAAGAAATAGAATAAAGGCAAGACTAGGACGTACAGATCATATAGACCGAGCTAGCCGGTGTTCGAGGTTCGACGAAGCCTTTGGACACAGTCACCGTTAATCGGTGTATGGGCAAATGGCCATTTGGCTACCCATTGGCCATTCGATCGGCTACCGTTTGCGGACTCGATTGGATGACATTTGACGCAAGCCCACACCCAATATCGACATCACTGATCAAACGGTCATGGGAATTGGAGAGCTTTTATCGGAAGAAGCTTTGTTCATGCTCTGTTTGGCTTCGCATCTCAATTACATTGTGACGAGGAGCCTTTCTGAGACAGCTTCCTAAAGAAAATCATAAAACGCATCGATACAAGTCATGAGCATGACATTCACATAGAGGAACGAAACATTGTGTTCTGTCCGCTCATAGAATCAGCAAATATCGTCGCCCACAGAAACGGCCCGGTGAGGTAAAGGACCGCCTGGTTACGACGTATAGAATAATGGCAAGACAGAGAGCAGAGAGCCTAAGGCTTGTGCGATTTCTCTTGTCCTTACCAGCTATCAGGGTCCACTGCAATTTCTATTCGGATGGCGTTCCATTTCACGCGAGATCTTCCAATGCTCATTAGTACGCAGGGCTCCAATGTGCTAGGTACGGCCTTCGTTTCCTCGTTGGCGACGCGAAAGATTGCCACTGGCTTGATTTCCTACGCGGTCGTTGGATACGAAATACTCGATCATTGCATTAGGACGATGGAGACAAACCCCACTCGAGTGAATATACTTGACGGCGATTGGCTGGTAAAGAATTCTTTTTGATTCGTTTAGTCGGAGTCTTGCTCGAGGCCTTTTTTGACGACTCTCCAACCTGTTTTTCCTCTCAGTCATTTCATCAGCCTATTTGCAATACCTGGCAGCGAGTGGTTTCTATATCTGCTGAAACCCTCTCGGATTCACAACGAAATAACGCGCCAGTGAATGGGACTTCAGCCCCATCGAAATATTTGGCGTGGTAATTCCGCTACTAGAGAGAAGAGCCACGAGTATGACTGATCAAGCTATGAAGAATATGCAAGCACAAGACGAGTAGTACAGCA
Organism: Tropilaelaps mercedesae; assembly: GCA_002081605.1. NCBI lineage: Eukaryota > Metazoa > Arthropoda > Arachnida > Mesostigmata > Laelapidae > Tropilaelaps > Tropilaelaps mercedesae. The sequence goes on from MNPL01027777.1 coordinate 28,742, forward strand.
ACTCGTAACTAAAGGTCAAGTGGGATCCAAGAGGCAGCCAACTTCTAAAATACACGGAAGTAACCGGATTTCTCGCTGAGAAATCGATAGCAACAAAAAAGAATAGCCAACGAGGCAAAGAAGGGGCAGGCAATTGTAATGTAGCGGACGTTTACCTGCGGTAACAACTTTTATTTTGTCGCTTTTTACTGGTGAAACATCGTTTTTTCTTCTACAGATGATAAAGCTGCGCGCGCCCCTATAAGGCCCCCCTCTGCATACTGCAAACTGGCTGATGACAGAGAGGTTTACGAAGCTATAGAGGACTCAGCCGGAAGTAGGCCTCACTAGGCAAGGTTTGCGTAGCTAGGAGGAGGATCGGATCTCCCATAGAAAGCTATTTATATCCGCCTGGACATTTCACGACACGCAGCCCCAATGCCCGGTTTGTGCGGCTGGATCACACAGTGATGACGTTTGCTTCTGTTGTTATAAATGAGCGCCCAATTTCCGGGGACCGACGCTGACGGCGAGCTCTCCGATCCTGCCGGTGGACCTGGGTCACCAAAATGCGGAGCATGTTTTTTGTAAGAACGCTGTTAATTTCAATGATGGAGCGCAAAACATCACACAGCGTCCTCATGCCGATTCAGGTCATTGAGACGTCTGCATAAATTTACTAGCAAGATACTAAGAGCACTAAAACGCCACGCCTCATATTTTACCCGTACAGGCAGATCTGGCGTTAACAGAGGCCGTCGTACGTTGACGGTGTCAGATCGGATAAAATATGCGGCTACAGGTTTAAGGTTAACACCGCATTGCGGGCAAGGGTTCACAAACTCGAAAGGTTCAACTCATAAAAAAAAAACAATTTAGAATATTATTACGCTCTAAGAGAAGCTCATATAAACTCATACGTGAACCATGCGCGATCAGTGTGAAGTGGCAGCCAGACAAAAAAGCTAAATTTTACATTCAAGACATGTGCGCCACCTTGGTGCAGAATTTGCCTGCCTGCCTGCCTGCCTGCCTGCCTGCCCTGCGCCCAGTAAAAATTCGCTTTCCTAACAGAAACAACTTTATCAGCTTGACACTAATTCCTTTCTGGCCCTTCCGCCAAACTGCTCAAGCCTCGCTGTGCCTCTATGAGATAAACGTGTCTGGTCGTAAGCGTTTACGAATTGGGCCTTCAGCCAGGCTAGCCAATGATTATACCGAGAGTGATTTAACTAGCCAGACCGCAACGCCCGATTAGCATTCTACAGTTGAGGAAACACTTGATACGACGACTATCGTGTACCTGCCTTCCTCTATCGCTCCATGAAAATAAGACATTCAGTGAAGAACCGACTGTGAGGCCTTACGCCGGAGAACACAGGTCGAGAGGGCGCAACTCGGACCGCGGTTACACATGGCGCCTGCCAGGGTACGCCAGGTTATGGTGAACCCTTATTTAACTTAGTTCAGCTGACCACCTTGACCGTTCCCTAACTCTACTGATGGGACAAGCGAGGTGGTGCTTTCTAAGTGATATTCATGACTGTATGAGGGAACCAAGAGCCTGACTCAGGCGCTTCAAGAATCGCTGGGAACCGTCGCCCGTCGAGACCAAGCGCTCCGTTACTGTAATTATATGGTAACCGTTAAAAGTTAACGTTCGCCCGTCGATGAGTCGCCTTCCGGTGAGTCTGCAACCGCGACTGCCGTCGCTTTTCATGTTGTCGCCGTTCTCTAGTGCGCTGTGTTGGCCGCACCCACTGGAGGCTGACCCACCTATGGATGGACCCAGTACACGATGTCCCACAACCCCATCGTTTGCCATGCCCAAACGGCAACCCACACCAGTAAACTCCTTCTTAAGGAGACTACTTCACCGACCGGTTACTCCGAGAAATTAAACCTCGCGCAGTTTCTTTCCAAGTGGCCGTGTCACCCAGAAATTGTCGATTGAGCAGCAGCTAACGTCACACAGAGGGGGGCAAAGATAACAGCGGAGGGCAGACAATAAAGGGGCTTTGCGATAGGATCTTTCGCAGGCTGGTTGCATCGCTGAGGACGTCGGGGCCGGAGAAGGAGGTAGATTGGCACTTACACGCGCCCAGAGCAGAAGATGCCCAGGGGCAGAAGAACGGCTGGTGGGGCGGAAACAACGAAACAAACGTAAAGAGCCTATCGGGACTCGGTGTGCGAACGACAAGAACTATAAAGGACTGTATTGTCCGTAAGCACCGGCAACAGTAGAAAGCGGCGACAATAGCTGATTGCACCCACTTTTCATTCCACTTTGCTCCTATCGCATGCCCCGTACAACGAACCGGTTTGTGCGTTCACTTTGTGTGCGTGTGTGTGAGAGCAAAAAATTTATAGCGATCTCTTTACGCCACAGTCACATCTTTACACAAGCGTATAGATAGTATTGGGTCGGACAGCGGCAATAAAAATACCCATGAGCAGTCAAATGTCAATAGTTCTAGGGAGGTTCTAGGTCTTGTCTAGCGGAGCTGTTCTTCATAAACTTCACCAGACAAAGTTTACACAATAGAGTGGCAAAATCACCGGATAAGGAGAGTCAGGGCGCTGCCGGAGCCGTCCATTGGTCTTTCGTTTACCTTTGTTCGTCCTCCCGGCCACTTCGTCGTCTGCGGAAAACGCACGTGAGCGTAACTCAGCTAAGAGTGCTTCGTACTGTGTTTGTTCCTGTTGTCCTGCGAGAGAGTAGCGTCTGCACCAGTCATCTGTGCTTGGCCGGTACAGCCAAACGGAGGTGGCCATAGGCAAGCTACTATTGTGTGGCGTACTGGTCAATTAATTGAATTCAGTCCGCAGACGTCGATCGTCCGATGGTCTCGTTAGGTTGGCCAACTGTGTCCGACTAATATGTCTGTCTTCACCCTTCCGTCGGTAAACTGGCCAACGTAATCATGGCTGTGACAGACATCTGGCGAAAAAACAACCGAAGCTCTGGATCTATCTGTGAAGCATGGCCCTATAGCAACGAACAAAGGAACCTCAGCATCGGATGGAAGAGAGCGGTCGGCGTGGGGGCAGGTGGCCCTCGGGGACTGGATGGATTTTTATCGACCATCGTGGCCCAAGAAGTTGTCACGTTTGGCAATTGGCTGGTTCGAGATTCCCGCCTGCGTCACGCAGACTGCAGCATCTACATCGTCGTTCGATGTTCGCGTTATCGAGTTGCACAAGATGCAATCTTTATGCCGCTGCTTGCAAGGGTCCCGTTATGCGCAGTTCCACTGCTATGTAATGCCTCCTTGACGTTGAACATTTCCCTCCTTATGAGAGTTGCCAATAGGTGGAACGCGACAGAGGAACGCTTCAGCGTCTTGGCCATGCCTAGCTGGTTAGGACATGTAGGACAAACACGTTCTACGTCCAGGAGCAGAGCGTCGCGTTTTCGCCGGAGTTCATCGCGGTGTGTAATCATTTCCTGGTGAAATTGCGAAGGCGAGGAGTAACTTGGTCCCTTTTGACGATAAAGCCCATACAACCACGATGGTAATAGTGGAAATGAAGTTCATCAAAAACGTGGTTAGAAGAATATCGCTAAGCAAATATGTCATTTGTGTCGCGTAGGTCCCGACCCACAGGACGAGAATAGGTGGAAACGTCAATGTTGGACAAGCTAGAAGCAAACGTGTCTAAAGAACATCGAAAAAATATGTGTGTGTCTGTGTGTGTGTGTGTGTGAGTACAGCCGACTAAGACGATGCAACTTTTGCTGCTTAAATGCCACTAAAAAAAAAAGGACAGCTATCATTAGTAAGACTGCAGCCAACCACTCTGTGGACGCTGTCCACGACTGTCGGCGAATATTGTTAATTTCGTTCCACAAAGATACATAAAAACTTCGACCAAGCAGGCCGCCCATAAAGCGGATCAAGATAGGCCACACTCCCTGGAATGAAGCATTTCATTTCATCGTTACACTGAATCGCAGCACGCGCCCAAACCGATAAATAATGTAACTTGAGAGTAACAAACGTGCTCCTCTTCACCGTTCGGCTAAGTCAACTACGATCTATAATTACGCTACATGCCCGTGAATGGTCTTGTGCTTTTTTTCGTGTGCCCGCCAGACAGATACACCATTGCTGGCCAGCCACTCGAAAAACCGAGTCGCGGCCTGAACGGCGTCGACGTCCGCGTTCGGCGTTGTTTCGAAAACTTTAATATTTATGTCCTTCATTCACGTCACCCACACGTGCGTCGCCGGCCGGCCCCGCGTCCCTAATAGCAACAATAATCCGATCATGGTGTCTGGTTACGCGGCAACTTCGTACGGCGATGCGATATTATATGGTTCGACAACACCCTCCACAAGTTCAGGAAGGTCTGGCCATAAAATAATGCGAGGGTTCGATAGGGCGAATGTTGTCTTCCTCATGCTGCACTTTGTCGGGGGTTCAACAAGGTCGATGCTTGTCTAGCCCAGCTGGACGCTAAAAGGGTGACTGTCAGGGGGTGAAAAGGCGCTGCGCGGTTGTCCTAAGATATTTAACAATAATGTCAAGGGCTGGATGCAATCGGAGAACAACAAAATTAACTTTCGATGAAGTGAAGACTCAACAGTCGGTCTCGCCTTGGTGGATGCAAAATGTGATATGCGAATATTTCAGTAGCTTAAATGCTCGAATGCGCGATGTTCCGACTCGGTCCGCGTGTGAAACCAGGCAAGGAATTTCTATGGGAAACGACTAAGGCTAAAATATGTTCATTGCAAACAAATAAGCTCGTTGTGATGTTTCGTGGTAAAGTTGAATGTAACCAATCCAATCTTATACTTTTACTCCCTAGCCGGGAAGGGAGGGAGGATTATCTGTGGGATGACTTTCTCGTTTAAACAATCAATGCGGGCTGGAACGAGCAGAACTACTACTACTACTACTACTACTACTACTACTACAACAACGACTACAAGTACAAGGACGACGTTGAGACGATAGTTTCGCGTTATTTCCTCCTTAAGTGTAGTACGTGTAATATGTAAACATTTGTCGGCGTGAGTTTACTCTATAAAAGAGAGATGCAGCTAGTGTTGTCATAAACGTCTATAACATACGTATTGTAGAAGCGTTTATATAAACGGCAATCCATTCTCTCTGTCTTATTGTGCGTCTTCTAGCTTTTATTTCTACGTAGATGGTTACAACTAACGCGGGGACCGGTCTGTAAAATATTCAACTGCGAAACGGTTCACTCAGGGTAATTCAGGCTCCAACCAAACGCTTTGCTATTCATCGACCGATACAGGCATGATTAAGTATAAACAGAACTAGGATTTCACCTGCGATAGTGTCAACGGTTTGGCCGCATCCCTAGAAATGCCCTTAGACCCTACCAGCTTGAAGACGGCGCATTGTGTGTCACATTGGTGGCTTTGAAAAGGCCACTTACTTATATTGCATACACTCGCATCATATGACACCAATCCCTTGTGGATTGTGCCACCTCGGAAGCATCGTACGCTAATGATTATTGCCAAAAACCGTTTACTAACTGGTACAGTATTCACCTGACGAGATGATGACGCATGCCCGGATGTGTGGGGCTGCATTTCAGGGCAATACCTTCAGCCGGTAGGGGTTGAAAAGTGAGGCATAAATACATTTATATAGGAATGTATTGGCCAAAAACGCCTAAACGCCTTTAGGGGCCACAGTGGATTCGACCGCTATTCAAGTACCATTACTCTGCGCCGTTTCGACGATTTGCAAAGATACGATCAAAAAGTTCTCCGAACGAAACAACCTTTCGACATTAGAGAGCGATTTTGTAGATGCATGAAACGATGTCTGACGATTCTACTTAGTCCGTTGTGCTGTTCTAGGCCGCACACTTGATGGGTCCGTTTCGAAGTTCATTTGGTCTCAAAAAATGTTAATACTCTCCGACGACGAACAAAAGCGGCTATCCACGCCGTCGTTGAATATAGCGGTCGTTAATATTGCTTGTAGATAGATTTATTCATTGATTAACTAGCGTTCAAGCGTGTTTTTTTCAGGTTATCGCAATTCAGCAAATCGACATGCGATGTCTGATCAGCCGAAAGTGTCAGACGAGATCGAAGGCGCTAACTCAAGGATCGAAGAGAGAGAAAGGAGATGCTGTTTGCCATTACGACGTGTGCATATCTTTTTCAGTAGGTTTGAGGTCAGGACATAGTGTACAGCGGTGTATTTCAATAATAAACCATAGATTCAAAAACCCTTAACTACATTCAAATTCACGGAAGTTCTAGGAAATATTGATCCTGCTTCGCGTGCATATTCATTACATAGAAAAAGCTTCTATGTTTTGACAACAAACGCAGAGCAGTATGCAACGAACGCTAAACAATGGCCACAAAAATGTCTCGCATCCAGTGTATTTAACTCGGACCTATGACCTTAATTAGCCGTCGGTGGGGCCGATTTGACTTCGTTTAAAGTACGACATTGTCGGTAGATGCAACGGAAGAAATACGTGGGTGAAGGGTACCTTGGAAATTTTACCATGAGCCGTATCAGTTTCAGAAGACTGCCTGACTGGCACTATACCGAGTGCTCGCTAATCGAGATATGAACCGATTTATCATGAGCTTTTATTGATTCGTAAAAGGTAGATAGCTTTGCGCCATATTCACAGCCAATGTGTGTTTGCATGAGTTTTGCTTGGCCTTGACCGCCTCTTCGTTTGACTAAAAGCAGAGTTTCTAGTCGTGTTAAAACACTCTTCAGATAGAGCTACTTATACACTGCGTTGGCAAAGCATGAGGCCGTCTGACTTTCGTCTTGAATCTAGTAAAGCATATGCGAATCTAAACGATATGTTTAGTTGTCGATTTGTTCATCGTAGTATCTGGACCTGTTTCAGGACACGGGCTTTTTCGCAACAACCTGTGGCAAGTCCTAATCAAACCCGGATGTGGCAGTTTAGTGAGACCTGTGCCTACTCATGAAGACAACATAGGAAGCTTTGAAAACGCTTGTCCACGCATTTGTCTCAGAGGACTCGACTCTTTAAACGAGTACAGACCTGCGAATGCAGTCAATGAGTTAGAATTAATTCGACAACAAAGAGGTTGCGCAGCCACTGGCTAGCCAAATTGACAGTGTCCGACACCGCTTGAGTGACCACTAAATATATGACCTCATAGAAATGCGGGGGGGCGGAATTAGGCAACTCTGATGGTCGACACCATAAACGCGGCTGGCCGGAATAGCGATTTACTCTCTCAAGAGCTGCGTTCTTTCTTGTAGAATGCTCGTCTTTACTGTTTGGCCGCTGTACATTGCCGCTCCCCGGGGGCTTTTGAAAAAGATGGTGCCAAACGTCAGTCCATATGTGCCACCCGATATCCCCTTGTCATGGGGCATATGCCGAGTACCCGGCGTCCGTTTGGCGGGGGCTCGACTGGCCCTTTGGACGCTTTCGCTGTTACAGCTGCCGTCTACTGACAATAAAGCCTTTGGATGGGGCGTTTCCACTGGATGGAATAATAGAACTTGCCCATGAACACAGGGTCCAGGGACAAAAGAGATACTAAAGAAGCAGGGGGTAGAGATGGCCAACATCTTCATTCCGATAAGGTTGAGGGTTAGCCTGGAAATCTGAGGTCGCACGGTGGACGAGTGAACGAATTCCAGCAGGATGTTGGCCCAGCGTCGCGCCCTGGCCCTTGCGCAGCGAGAATGGACGATTCAGGGGCCAACCGATGCAAACCCGTCGACCAGACACTGCCGAGCTGTGGCGTTTGATGGAAGCTTTTAAAATGTCAGAAGAAGGGGCCCAGGCTGAGTATCTGATAGGAAGACAGTTTCACCAACTTCGAACGCAGAAGAACAGAGTGAGTGACACGGAGGATCAGAGCGAGAGAGAGAGAGAGAAATACGATCTTGTATTGAGCCCGGAGGGAGCGGTCGTTCGGTCCCAACATTTCTGTATTGCAAATAGTTGCCCCTGCCATTCGTTCACTTACGGAGCTGTCAGCTAACGGCCGTTTCTTGACCTCTCTAACATCCCATCAGCCCTCTCCTGTGCTATGATGACACAGTCTGATAAAGACGCCTCAAGTGATGGAAAAAGTTTACAAGACGCAGTTTGGCCACATGTGGATAGTTTTTTTCGAGGAGCTGTCGTAGATTCGAACCATATCACAATACTTACGCCTACTGTATTGTCTATTGACGTTAACAGGTTCGCGCATCGAGCGATGCTAACATGTTATCGAGGTTATCGGGGTTATGGGGATTATCAGGGTGGCGCGTGTAGCGCCCATGAAAAGCGGGCAAGACTTACGGAATGCACTGAAGTGTACCCCGTGCAGGTGTTAGCGTTCGCAAAACACAGAGCTGGCAACCAATGCGATATTTTATTATCGATTTGCACAAAAAATATCGTAAATGAGTGCGACGACATGAGTAGAGCTGCATGCAATCGCAGTGAAGCGCGACTGAAGGCAGCACAGTTAGCGCTAATGACCGAATTATTCATATCCACTCATCGATAATGGCTATACACTGCTTTCTTGACGGATGCTGTACAGTTTAGCAACCCAATCACGCGCTCCGTCACGTAGTCACACGAAGATGCACGGTTGCATGTCTGTGAAGACCTACAAGGGTGTACATTCTTTTTGGATCTCTACACCCTCCACGAGTCACTATGGAGCTCTTCATTGTCTTCCCTTCGTCTCTTTCTCTTGTGCCACGCCTTGTCCACCTTCAAATGTCCCTTTCTCTTTGTCCCTTGACGAAAGCCTAATCTAAGGCGTAGATCGCCGGCGGTTGCATTGCGCTCTGGCAATCGAATTTTCTAGCCAGATGCGAGTGGCAGTCGGACCGCGAGATACACCCAGTTGTAAACGAAGTCTCTGTGGCTAAATATACGTCTCCGGCTCGGCAGCGTTAGCGTGGCCCCAGCGTTAACGTTTGAATGAATGCGTCCTATCTAGCGGTTGTTTTTTCTTTGCGGGTCGGACACAAACGGAGCACGCAGCGCTTGGTTGTTTTTTATCGATGCCACTATCACGTTCATTCTCGTCGATCTGGCTTGCCCCAACTGACTACTCGTCATATAACATCTATTAGTGATGAATATGTGACCACACGTACGATCGCCCTTCCCACAAATATTCTTTGCCTGTCGCGAGCGGGAGGAGGGCAAACTTTGTGCAGCCGGGTCTATAACTATTGCAATCTGCAATTTTTGACTCACATCTCCGTATAGCAGCTGGCATAGTACGAACTTTCAAAATAACAGTAGGCACATCGATATGTACGTAATATCAAAGAAGCATGATTACTCAATGGTGAGAGGCCTATCTGGAACTACCGGAAAAGTTTCGATACAAATAACACAATATTCGGACATAGGCTAGAGTTACAATGCATCCGTATCGAATAGGTACACAACTAGATAGCGATCGCTGCTTGCGTTCTGTTGCCATGTGTATATTCGAATGCGTTGCCGTTAGAAAGACATCTAACGCTAAACGTAGAAAATTAATCAATATCTCTACAATACACAGAAGAAGCGTATAAAAATCGAGATTTCGTTTCGCACAATAGCCAGTCTTGCGAACTTCCGTATATACATCGACGACGATCGTAGAAACACCAGCTCGGTAGTCTCAAGGGTTAATGGAAAACGCACTCACAACTGTAGAAGTATACGAAAAAAAGCATAAAGGACGCCCTTGTAGAGAACAGAACACAGCAGAACGTACTCACCTGTAACGAAAACCCAAAAGACACAGAAAGAGTTTGTGAATATAATACTTCTTTTATTATTGTTTATTCTATCAGTTCACTTCGCATCAGCTGTAGATGCAAAGACAGCGAATTTGTTCCTGATGGCGAAATCTATGCTAGATGCCTGATAAATTATGACTAAACAATCTTTATCTTAAATATACCTCCCATACGCACTGTTCCCCATGAAATGCTGACACGTCAAGCCTTATTTTACATGCACAGCGCCATTACCAGCTAAACGAGTCTAGTACGTTAATATGCACCGACACATAGTACTAAATTAATGAGAAATTCGCACGTGTAAGTATAACGAAGACAACAGATTTCCTAAGCAGCACACAGCTAGATTTTCTAAACAGTGTAATAAAAACCCATATTATCGGGGCACATAACGTCTTCTACAAATCGAGTTTAGCCTGCACACTCGACGCTACTACATTAACGTGTTCACTAAACCGCCGAGCGCCCTGGCACGTTGTCGTCAATTTAATCGGCTCGAACCAGCTGACCGCTGAGGCGCTGTTAAACTTCGTGAGTTTTTCTTCTTTAAAAATTGAGAAGAGCGTTATGGATCTTGAAACCACAACGGCTTATGCTGTCGTTTGCCCCTATTGATGCGAAAAAACCGCGGCCCCCAATCGATCAGCCTGAATTCAGTCAAAATGGACAAAAACTCCCTGCGGCGACCGAGAGGTTCGCATTGCCGTCCGTAGCTACCTGCGCGAGCCAGAAGTGAGCTCTAGACAAGGCCAGACGTAGCGTGAACCCACTTTATCCTCTTCTGTTGGATGGGCAACAGCGACCTCAATTTTTTTGGCTGTTTAGTTCCTCGTAGAAGCTTGACTGCAAGCTCGACTGGACTCCAGGAAGCTGACGCACCCAACCGTAATGATGATCGAGAGATGTGAATTACCAGTGGTGAATAAAACAAAAGCGTCCATCACAGCGACTGATGACTGACTTAACGATGATGTGTCAAACAACGGCCTCACCAAAGAAGAACGTCGGATCGTGTTTTGCTGGTGCACCTTTTTTTGAACGGCTTTTGTTCGCCACGTGTACAGATGGAACCTTGGTGCAAATAACACAAAATCCTCCCTTTTATTCTTCCTCCTCCTCCCCGTCCTGGCTAAGCGCTCTGAGACCAGAAAAAAACTGCACGAAGAAGTCGTACTTGAAGGAAGCACAACTATTCTAGGGCCCTTAGTTGTGCACGCAGACTAAACGCAAGAGATCACTAGTAAGTTAGTGCCGCGCTCATTCGAAAATGTACTGCGGACGCGAATGCAAAGTATCAGCAAAATAAAATCTCATCAAGCCCCGCTCCATACTTCATCTGTGATATAAACACATTATAAACTAGCATTGTACTATTCAGTACTACTTAAATATAACGCCGGTGTTACATATATATATATATATATATATATATTGTGCTACCTTTATATTTTTAATTCGCGCACACAAGTATATAATACTGATTGCCGTTTTCTCACGTTGATAGACGTACGACAGCCATTACACGTTCAACCGTAATATGATTTCTGTACCTATATAAAAATATCTATAAATGTTGGCGTTATCAACCGTCACTGGGTTGAGAACTCCTTTGTAGTCAGAATATATAGCCCATGACTTCTGCTTTGGCAAAAACGTTCATTCAAACGATAGGCTCGGAAAGCGAAGCGACCATTATCTTGTCTACGTTGCCGACCAAGATTGACGGTTCATCCGATCCGATCGGTCTCTTAGGGTCAGCCACCTGTTACAGGATTCCGCAATCGCCCGTTAACTTGAGCGTCCCGGCCCGGATACGAAATCACTGAAACTGCATTTGTTTATGTCCTATATACGTGATCTCTGTGACGTGCGCGTGCTTTCCTATCAGCCGAACTGGGTCCAGCGGCTGGCGTGCATCGAAGCTCCCACCAATCTTACTCCGGCATCCCGACAAGTCATACAACCGCCGTAGAACTACATCGTTCGAAGAGCCTCCAACAGTTAGTCGTGATGCTCGAATAGCAATCAAGCTATCGCGAAGTAGGAAATGGTCAGTGAGAAGCAGCATCGACTTCAGTCCAATGCGGTAAACGGTCCGATTAGGGAAATTGCCTTAGTCGAATGGTCGCATCTGCGGTTATTAATATGAAAAATCACCGACAGTTTTTCGGTAAGGGTTAATTTTCAGCCGACCTGAATGGCTGAAAGAGCCTAACATATGGAGAAGCTGATGCTTGTCAAGGCGATTTGCACCAGTTTGCACCGCTCTGGTCGGAACCGCGGGCGGAACAAGCTATCCCCACGAGGTCATTTACGAGGCATTACGACACTAGCATTACAAGGAGGAGCCAAATATTTTGGGACAATAGCTAAATGGTACGAGTTTGTTTGCAAACCGCTGACACGGTTTCACAAATAGCTTAAACGGCGAAGGCAGAATATAACGAATTCAGACAGCAGAAGACCGTGTGGCGTCGGGTTAGGGTAGCGCCATCTGACAGCCGCGTATTGAGATCGTCACAGGATCCGTTCAATGGCGGCACGAAGACGCAAAAAACCGCAATGCTGTCTCCTATCCCTCCTAAACGCGCAGCCTTCGAACAGGTGGGTGGAGTTGAGCACGCATGCAGAATCTGCGTGAGAAACGGAGAGAATGGTAAATGCGGACAGTTGGCAAGCGAAAAACATTTCGTCTTGCTTGATGAGCGTCTTTGCTGGCTCCTAAAAGAAGCTAACACAAAAAAAACCTCCTCTCAACAAATGTTGAAACGAACGCTGACTTACTGATGTCGTATCTGTTCTTTCTGTTCCACCCTCTGTCCTGCCTTGTTTGAACTCATTCTAGTTGATTTCCCAATCGTACGTATCTGTATACTGCCTGCCTTACCTTTGTGATGGAGTTGAATTCTCATCGGCAAAAATGTTGACTTCCGCAGTGTCGAAAGAGCAATCTTGGCGCATTCGCAAAAGGATCGACGATGTTCCTCCGGGAGCTGTGGCTCTCGGTCCCACCATCGTCGTCCACGTGGTCGGCTCCGCCAGGACCAGGACGGGGGGACCCGTCGTCGTGTCAGTGTCCGCTTGAGTGGGCTGCTAGCTATTGGTATACCTCCTTCTGCCAAGTGTTGTCAACTAGGCCAACCACTACTCCAATTAAGATCGGTGGCAGAAGTGGTGGTGGTGGTGGTGGGAGTCGTAACGGGCCAAAACAATCGTTGTCTTGGGAACCATTGGCCCTTCGTGAACCCCACGGCTGAGTCAATTTGAGGCGGGCCCTCGTGTCCAAGACCTCAAGGATCGGCCAGCCGAATCCTCGTTGACCGCACAGGTAGTGTTACTAAACCCTCCCGCTCACCCGTTCTGTACATTGTTGTACCTATTTCCGTACGCAGGATTTCGTGCGGCCTAAGTCATCCAGTGACGTGTGGCGATTCGCTAACCCATCACATTGTTTCTTCGTTGGCCATTCGATGGATGACCTTAAAGTCCACACGCTACATGTGCTACACGATGGCTTTGGACCTTGGCATGCAAATGCCAGACGGCTCACAAGATGATTCGATCCAGCCCAGAAATGAGATCAAATGACATCAAGATGATATGGCCGTCCCAGACACAATTCTCTGAGCCATTCCAGTTGTTTGGCTATCCGTTAAGAGCAGCTGCCGTCGAACCCAACAAGATGAGCGGGCGACCCCCTCACTCAACCCACAGCATAACCCCCAGTACTTAGCTCGCGTAGGCTGGAGACAATCGCAAGAGAGTGGTAATGCTAAATATAGTTGTAGTAGAATGTAATGTTGCAATCTTCATTATTAACAACGAGCATTGTTCACAATGCAGACCTCTAAACCTTTTTGCGTCGGCCATGCGGCCATTGTTGCTAACACCATCGTCATGCGTTTAGTAGTATGACCATATTTATGTTCTGCTTGTTTGTGAAAGCACAGCGTCTTCAACCTAGTCTAGCTGAACATCATCTCGTATAAATTTTAAAATTTACGACGATGAAAGGGCACCAAGATCAAACGCGCAACCGGAGGTTATTTTGTCGCTATGTTAGAAATATACCCTTAGCAAACAAGAAAAGTCAGTCGACATTGCGGTTTGCTCGCCATTATTAAAAGGTAGTCTAGCGAAAAAACATCGACGGTCTTTCAGGGTCATCGATATCGTGAACTGAAGGCGTCAAAATCGGCATCGCAACGAAATGCGATCGTCCCATATCCACACTGGATGAACGAACACAACCCTGTTCGTTCAAACAACAAATCAATCCGTCGTCGTCGTCGCCATTACATGCGTCGTTCAATATGGACTCGGTTATATGGATGAGTCGGCTGAACAACAATTGTAGCTAAAGATTTAACGAATACGTAATGCAAGTGTAGTTCAAATGTGATCCCGGTCACCTCATTTCTCGGCTAATCGAAGGGCGGCACTCGAAGACGCGAATATTCCTGTTAAGCTAGGCCAATATAAGTAGATCTAATAGGTAGACCTGCTGCTTCAGAATGGGCCCATTTCAGTCTTCGTCTACGCTCGAAGACAGACGACGCATTTTTATTATACGTCCGCTGTCGAAGTGTTTGCTGCTATTTATGACCACGAACATAGAATGGCTAAATGAATGCGGCAATAAGCGTAATGCGACTAGATTTTCGCATTTGTATTCTATTTTTACCTTGTGCTAAATGAAGTGAAGCACGATCCCATCGGAGACGGAAGAATAATTAGTACAAGCTGCTGTCATCGCTTGTTCCAAACAGATTCTAATTATAATATTATTGAGTGAATTTCGGCAGTGAGCTTGCGGTAGTGATTGTACCTGGGCTGGTCTGTCTGCCGACAGGCCGAGGCAAGTTCACGTAGTAGCCAGATGGAGTTTTCTGGTCTATATTCCGGAAAAAAGACAGCCGAGGAAATTTGTTTATCTCAAAAAAATATTCATCGTAATGTAATGAATGATAATTAACTAGTGGTAGCACTAGATTCGCTAGATTGTATGCGTGTTTAATTTATTTGACATACCAGTACGACCTGTCAACGCTCGCCAAACAGCCGTAGTAAGCTAAACGCTTCTCTCATTGATTCTAAAAGCACAACATTTCAAAAAAGGTCCTCCAAAACGATTTCGGCCATTCAGGCATTGTTTAGTAATCTCTTGGTGTTAAAGGCCACTTTGGGCTCCGGTTCTGAACGCTGTCGGTGTGAAGAATAATCTCCGTACGGCCGAGTTCGCACGACATCCCTCAGTAATTCGAACGAGTTCTCAATTGGCCTATGCTAAACGCTAACGTCACAATTTTAGGAATCGGGGTGCAGAGAGTTTATCGCGAAATCCACAAAGTGATTTAAGAAAAATGAAGATAGCAGTCTATGAGCAGTAGATTGGTAGGCAAACGGAAAAAAATCGATAGATTGCGAAATCGAGAGCCGAAGCTATCTCATACGCGAATCGCACTTACCTAAAACGTGTGTAGGCTTCTACCCCATTGCCTTTATACAGACACGGATTCGCATTCAGTCACGGCTGATCTAAATTCAGCTCATTTACGTGCATCTGCGGCTGTCATTGACTACGGATTTTGGCAAGTGGGTCGATATTACGATGGCAGATTTGGTCGACGCCGTTCTCATGGGCGTGATCCGATGTGAACCTCGCTATTGATCGGAATTTAGGTTACTCGTAGATGGCAACCTTACAAGACCCCACAGACGAGAGGTCTTTAAGGTAAATCTGCGTCTACCCGAGCCGAAATCTCAAACAGACGAAGGCAAGCGAAGGAATGCCGTCCCTCAGCCTCAGAGATCTTTTAGGGCGTCTATCTGAAGCCTCGAATGCAGGTGATACTACAGCCCGCACTAGCCATTTCCCCATAGTAAATAAAGTTAGCAGTTGTACGAAACATCCAAAATGCAATCAACTCCACCATCAAACGTGACAAGAGCGGTTCGTCTGGCAGATATTCGCGGCGACGTGTGAACGGCTATTCAAATTACTCAACACGTCTGAGTTCCTTGAATGGGTGGCCCATATGCTTTAGCGAACCTAGGCGCGCCTAACATGCGCCTTTTTCCATATGCCAGTCGACAAATTCCACATGACTATGCTTCAGCCGCAAGCTACATTGGCCATTGTCGTACGTAGGACGTTCTGCCGCTAATGAGACCTATAATAACTTCATACTGACTTTTTCATGTCCCCATAATTCGTTGCTGGCACATTATCGAGAAACATGTACGACTTCGATATAATTCGCAACGATAATTAGCAACGATAATTGCATCATCAATTGCAATCTGTCTTAGCCAGGACGTCTTCAGAGCCAAGTTGCGCGTTCTAGCTGGCTTTACTGCGGCCCTTTATTATAACCTTGCAGACCTTACGTCGGCTTTTTAACTGGCTGAGGTCGATACGAATTTCATCTGATGCTCTTCACTTTTGTCGGACAGCCGCACTTCGACCGCCCGTCCATTGTAGCAGACAATGTTAACATAACTACAAAGCTGAACGACGAACCAACGAATTCATCTTCAGCAGTTTTCAGAGTTTAGACGGCGTTTCGTGCACGACGGCGTTTGGTCGACTATTCGTGGCCATCAGTGGCGGGGTGAGCATTGATTGCAACAATTCAAGTAACTCTTATTAGCTCATTGAATGACAAAAACAAATACGTTCAAAGTGACACTAGCCAATTAGTCTTTAATTATTATCATTATCTCGGTTATGAGTGACCATTACTGCGTTCTGTGGGTCGTTGGTCATTTCCGATCCGTCTCTGAATGACGTTATAGCCGACTTCAGTGGCATTTGGTTGCTTAGAGATCTTCAGAGTGAATGGCGTTCACTCTGAAACTGCCGAAACATTTTATGACTGTCTCGCACACTCAATTGAGAAAAATTCGTGGTCAGCAGTGCTTGGCCATATTTCGATGTATTCACTGCATAATAACTGCAGCATCTCAGTGTCGACTCAGTATCGACTTTCTAATTGAGCTTCCTAAGAAGAGCTTCGTATTTCTCTTCAGTCAATCGGAATTCTCGTTCGAATTGTGCAGAAACAGAAAAACGATTGAGCCGGCGCCATCGCCACATCCCCTAACAATCCCCGACAATTAATCCTGTCGCAAAGAGGTGGGCCACACGCCCGTCTTCGACCATCCAACCCGACTTACCCCCCTCCCTCCCCTACAAACACACACGCACACACACACACACACACACGCACGGCGTGCCGCGCTAATGCCTCTAAACGACATTAGTCCGTCCGCACTTGTGGGGTGAGGGTTTCCGCTCCCTCGGAGCTGGCACCTCACCGGCTACGCAGTCTCCCGTGATTCATTCGCACTCTTCGGTTCACCTAATCAGAGTCTAATCAGCATCGTAAGCACAACGGACAAATATCGGAAAGTCTCACACTTTGGTACCACCACCACCACCACCGCTTTGTCAGCGGTCTTCTACCATTCGATTTTTTCACCGAAATACATTTTCCGTCAACGAACTCTGACGAACTTCTCACGGACTATGCATATGACTCTGGGGTAACTTCTCGGTGACTAGAATCGTGTACATATTAGAACAAGTTAGCTCGGGGGGACTAAGTTTAATTAGTCGAATTAGTCGAAAAATATCCTAATCGATTTAATAGTGTCGTTTTTTGTTGTCATCGCGAAGTGTTTGGTGCATTCAAGTGTCAGATAATTTCCATTTAACTGATATCGATACATTCGTCGCCGAAACAATACAAGAACAACGCGTAAAATAACTACAATGTTGAACGAACTTAAACAAACGAATTCGCCTGACCGTAGCTAGATTAGGTAGTGAAACAGGATCGCGATGTGTCTGACGCCTTCGACGATCTAAAAACTCAACGATTTTTGCGTCTGGAAGCTTTTCGCGCATCGACAAGCTAACGGAAGTCTGCTGAGCGTTCGAAAAAAATGTTACCTTTCGAAAATGGCAGACATCGAAGGACATTGTGGGAGCCATTTTGGTGGCAACGACACTTGTGGAAAAGCTCCCACCACAGGGAAACGTGTGCACTCAGTCTGCCGCAGTCAGGCAAACGTGAATGCGATTAAAGCGTGCGGTCTCAGCACCTCAGCGCCTCTGTAGCGTCTATGCAGGGAGTAGCTTTAGGGTGAGGGTTCTTCTCCAGTCGGACAGAAACAAGTTCTTCGCTCTGATTAGGCGCAGTCTCAGCAGAATGGCAAACACAACGTCGTATCGGCAATTGCATATTATTGCGAGTGTTGTGGGAAAATGGCATGGACGTAGGAAGGTCATCTGTATGAATTGTCACGTACATCCAATTGCGCCTAATGTCTCCGCTGCGCCACTCGTTAAAGCTGGAAAACGAAACTGGGCGCGACGATTTGCAGTAACGTTCTTACAGACACTCAGCGTTTTGCGGCCTGTGAAGACCTAGTTACGGAGTCAACTTCACACAGCCGAGTTTAATGAGCAAAGGTTCCAAACAGAAGTCGTCCGACTGCACTTTTCCCGATTCTTTTTCGCATAACACAATAACGGCGTTTTCCTCTCTGCTTCTGCCACAAGTCTGTTCATGTGACGAAGATCGTAATCTAGCAAAATGACCTGCGTACTCGATATTTCGATCTCTCTCTCTCTCTCTTCATATATATATATATATATATAGGTTCTTTTATATCGGTCGAGCAAGAAGTCGTTCATTTCGTTGCTCATATATTAGGGATAAATGAGTCGTCAGTATCGAGTAGAGTTTTATTTCAAATGGTCATCCAAGAGCATCTATGCTTATGAAGGTTCTTCACTGTAAGGCCCTTTACAATGGGAGGAGGTCAGCCTATCCGAGCAGGCTCAAAGTAGTCAATGGCCATTAGTTCATTAAGTCGGAGGACGACAAATCGGATCACATATCCAGGTATACTGGATATACAATATTGATAGGTGTATTTCATGTCAAATCACCATTTGTTAGCATAGCATAAAGAAGCGAGCGACCTTTATTGGGCTACTATACCGGAGATGACTCTCTAAGCTATGCAGGTACTGCCATACACGCTCGTTGTCATCGCGCAACGTCGCGCATCGCCCAACCGAGGAAGTCGTAACGTTGCGAACGTTGAAAAACTGTTCTAAGCGACATAAGGCAACGCTATTCACTGTACACAAGTGCCTACAGCCTTCTATTCACCTAGAATTCTACCGAAGAGCGCCTTCGATAGACTTCGTATTGGCGTCTCTACGGATACGCAACATGTTCGTCGTTGTCCTTTATTGAAAACTGTATTCGGGACCATCGAGATGTACAGAACGACCATTGCACTAAGTCAGCCAAATCGGTAGATGATCATTAATTACTTCACCGAAAGCGTTTCTTTCCGACTTTCCGTGGTGGTCGCGTTGGCGGCTCGAGTTCTCGCCGATAGCTAAGCGCTGATATGAGGACGTCTGTGCACCTCAATATTCGTTCATGTCTGTTAGTAGGTCGGACAACGCCGACCGCACAGTTGGTCGACGCGCGGTCACGTTTGGGATTTGCCCAGCCGACAGCAAAACAGTTCTCAGGTTTAGCAGGTTTCGCATGACCGAGGGTGTGACAACAACATCTAAAGGTATCGGATTAGTTCATCTATCGTGGCCGAGGGCAGAGAACACCTTTACGGGCCAACTCCAACAAAAAAGTTCGCTAGTCCCTCCTCGTGTAGACAAGCAGGCACATTCACGTACATCGCCTGTTCTGACATTCATTTGAGCAGATTTGTAGTAGATTTAGCTTGCGAACTGGAGCCTCACTTGACCCAGATGACCATGATGGCTAAAAGCAGCAACACCTAACGGGAACGGGGTCGCCATTTTGAAAAGTAATTAAGCTCCACCGTCGTCACGGGCAACATTTCTCGCTGGTTAGGCACAAACCGCTATGGCCATAATGCGATGTACAGCCTCCTGAGAACTTCCTTTCGAGGGGGTATTAGCCCAACCGGCCGTGCAACCGCATCTATCCGGGCTTCGTCCACTGCTGGTCGATGTTCCCCTGTTCTACTGTTCCATTGGCGAAGGATCCACAGGAGCCAAAACTCTCATCTACTTTCAGTCGAGATCAGCGAAAGCAGGCGCCGTTCGAATGATTCTTGATGGACACGCAGCCTTGGTTTTAGGCTATAACCTCACTCGAGCTCGTCATGCCCACGAAAAAGGGTCTACGCTCCTTCTACCAGTCAACCTAAAGTAGATAGACATGAGCCCTCACTATAGTGAGGTTCCGTCTGAAACGAAGAGAAGCGAGGGAGAAAGGTTCACGTCATAGCATACGGCGAATGGGCAACCGGATTTTATTTACACGCCAGTAGCGTCATTACTTCAGCCGACGTGGTCAAATGCAGCGTCGAACAGAAAGTGCGTCGCCCTTTTCTGGGCGCATTTCCATGCGCAAGGGGGCGACGCAAGGGGAGAAAAAGCTGAAATGAGTAAGCAATGCAATATGTTCTCGAGAAAAGCAGCTACTACTCCCCGCCGCCTCCTTGAAGGCACGCACTTCGCCCGGGACTGAAGTCCCAATCCTCCGATGCATAACCTCCTTCACATCGTAGTCATCGTAAGTTATAATAATAATAATAAGTAAATTAAATAATTAAAATAAAAAATAAGAGTGAAATATGAATGAACCCACTAATGTGGTGTTTTGTTCTAGTCGTTTATGATAATGGGGATAATTTTATTTTTGCATTGTTTCGAAGTTACTTTTTCACTTCGGCGTTCAGTCGACGTTTCCGATGGATTTGACCGTGCTTCAAGCAGCTGATCAGTCTGATCTAACGGTGACTTTGCTTATCGTCGGCAACATGAACAACATTTGCAAATGCCCACAGAGAACAACAGAGAACTCCCTTCCTCCCTCCGTATCCGTGTTTAGATGATGCTTCGTCGGATGCTTCGTATTTAACGTCTGACCATTATATTCGCGTGTGAAAGTTGTTTTACAGCTTTGTGGCGTCGTTATGTCTGTAGCCGTTATGGCGTACGGGTCGTTGCACTTACTACGCCCTGAGGCGAGCGTCAGCGGATGCGTCAGCTGTTCGCCGGCCTCTTTGGTAACAACAACACCTGCCTGTGTGTCGTAGTTGTTCGTCTACGCGGCCGTATAGCGGCCGAAAACGCCATTAGTGCTTTGAAGTTGGTCTTTCTTTTTACTATGTTATTCTCGTACTGGTGACTTCAGCGTTGTGTCGAGGGGCGAGCTCCGTTGCGAGCTTTGGCTACAACCCATAATGATCTATTTGGTCGTGTAACCCGAAAAAGCTAACGCCAAATAATCTCACATAGGAGATTACGCGTACAACGTTCTAGAGGGCTAAATTGTGTTGAGCTGGTTGTGGTCGGCGTATCTGAATTTACCAACCGCCCTAGCAGCATCTGAAGTCGTTCTACTGAACACACTAAATGGCTTGAAACCACGCCGACGGAGTTGAGCGTCCCTTTAACATCTGCAAATGCAGATGCTCATGTCTCGTTTCACTCAGTAACACGTCAGCGGCATGTTCTTCTAGCGTCGATCTACCTTTTCAAAAAACACGCGATCATTATTAGCCAAACTCTTTTGCGAATTTGATCGCGGGCGAGCCTTCATCGACACATCGACGTGCCCGAGCCCCCGGGGTCAAAAACGGAAAGAAAACAAACCCCGTCAGCCTAGTCGACATCCGTTCGCGACTTTCCACTATGGGAGGCGGCGAACCGAGTGGCCATTATTAGATAAAGGGAAAAAGGAGAGGGGCCAAACAGTGGCAGAGTGGCCGTATGGGTTAACACGGCCCGACCGGATGGAGTTTTTCCACCGCAATTCTGCCCCTCTGAACTTTGAGCCAATTTAGTCCGTGTTTGTGTCCTCTGCGCGTGCTCAACAGTGAAATCGATTGGCGAACTGACGTTGATCGAACGGCAGAGAACGACGTCGTTCCAACGCGGCCGTCCAACGGTGAACGACGACGACGACATCGAGCTGAAATGGTTCTTTCATAACGCGCCACTCAGCTTTGCCGCCTCTTTCCCAGCTCCTCCTAATCCGTTGATCCAAATGAGCTTCGCGCAACGTGAATTCAAGAACTTTCCGTGAATGCAGATAGAGGACGCTGAGCTATCCTGCCTGATGGTTTCCGAAGTCGCTTTTCTCTCGTTCGCTCCGTACGCGGTTCGACGATGAGGTCTAGAAAGGTTGGGGGCGCGCGGACGCCAGCCTGGCGTCTCCAACTACGCCAGCGTGGCGTCTCCAACTACGCCAGCGTGGCGTCTCCAACTACGCCAGCCGTAACTAATAATAGCTTTTGGCACTTTTTCATGCTCGCTATCCGCTGGCCATGCCATCTCGGTTCTAGGACAGTGCGTCCGCAATTTTCCTCGAAAAACAGAACCGATACACGTATGTAACGATGGCGCGTATACGCGATGTTGTTACGAAAAAGCTCCTTCAGCAGGACTTCCAACAGGACATTCCCCGGCGGCGGCGGCGGCGGCTGAGGGAGGGGGTAACGGAGTGCTACCGAACACCGCTGGAGGCCGTCAAATGGCCCTTTTCTGTTTGTGGAAGATATCGTTATTTACGTGACCGCATGCCACGAACGGAGATGACACAACATCGAAGTCGAGAAAAAAGCGCCACACGCCGCCAGCCCGACAGAGGCGACTTTTAGAGGTTTCGAGAGTAGTTTAGCTATCAGATAGATGTTCAGGACGAGGACGCTCAGTGCTCACGAAAGTGCCCGCTGAAAGCCCATCCGACGCGTCCTTTTCGGCCTTCACCTCGGCTCGATCTCGGTTTCAGTTCAGCAGCTTCATGGCCGAGGGAGGAGACAGGCCTGTGACACCGAGAACCACTACTTCAGCCGCAAAATGGCGTCAGGTTAGCTATAACCGTTAGCGTGCCATACTAACGCCTCTTAGTAGTCTGTCTATCTAGAGGTGAACCAGTTACGTTCTTTGTCTGAGTTTTGTTCGATGTTTTTCTTCGTATGCTTCTGCACGGCGACCTGGCGGCATTGGTCCTCGTTGGTGCGTCATCTCTAGATGGCCGCACACTGTGAATTCGAGCAGCTACCCGAACAATGCCTACGAACATTCGCTACGAGACGTTATATTCAGTCTGTATTAGTGGTCGCCTATTCCACCGTTGAGGAGGAGGAGCTGTTTGCGGTTCACACGAACAGCGAAGATAACCACCCACCACAGTGCAGTTCTAGCAGAAAGCAACATCAACAACAGCTACCCCGAATGCGTTAGACTTCTTCTCTCTCGATCCCCAAGAAGCAGATCCAGTTGGTCCAAGGCCTTGGGCGCCGATAGGCAACCACCTATCCACCGCCGAGGAGTGTGTTCCGAGTAGGTTTCCCCGTAGGTTTCTGGGGGCAGAAGCCGAATATAGCAGCCGTCCGCCCGATGGACTTATGGAAGTTTTACTCTTCCGGGACGCTCACCCGGCTGAGGGCTTTCATGTAGAAACGGAGTGGCCTCGGGGCGGACCTACCTGACGGCCTGGCGGTCCAGTTGCTCCCGAGAGGAATCGGTTGGACTCCGGCAAAAGGGCGATACACTTCGATAGCCCGTCCGAGCCAGCTCCACTACGAGCTGGTCCGATCTCCTCGGGTGGATATAAGCAGGGACGCAGTGACTACGTCCGTCGTAATGTTACTGCTAAAGCGTGTTCAAGCCATATACGTGGCAGCCTGTGCCTGCATGAGGCTGGGATCGTTTCAAGACGGACCCCCCTCCCCTTCCCCTTGGGGTGTAGTTGGGGTGTATCCGTAGTCCGGTTCGTCTGTGCGACGCCAGTTCCTGCTGCTGTCGTTGCAGCAACAACAACAACATCATCTGGGGACGACGCAAACATGACGTTGTATGTCGCATAAACCGCCGCGACGCAGGACCGCCGTGGCACGCGTCCGACGGGTTACTTACGTGAACGAAAGGATCGTTTGCCCCCACCCTCTCACCCCATACTCCCTCTCCCCCCTGCCCCGCCCACCCTGATAACTGGGTGGCAGAGGGGGCAGCATCCACTCAGCGGAACTCAGCGAAACAACCGCCAATACAGGTCCTGACACCTGTTCAGCCACGCAGGTTACAGATGATGAACTGTTCGTCGAAAAGCGCCGTTTTGCCCACATGTCACCGTTACGCTCAGTCGGTCGGTCGGTCGGTCAGTCGGTCAGTCGGTCGGTCGGTCGTTCCCGGGCCAATGTAATGGAGCGAGGTTGAACGCTCAGACGTCGCCATACCGAGA
>MNPL01027782.1:0-10312 GCA_002081605.1 Tropilaelaps mercedesae
ATATATATATATATATATATATATATATATAAGACGACCAGCTGTTTGCTAACAATTGAAAGATGGGTGTATTCGTCGCATTCTATCTGGAAGACATAGACAAGTTAGACAAAAGCGGCTACGTCCCTGCTCCACGTTTAGGAAAAAGACGGCCCAAATCGATACTGGCTTAGTGGGCCGAGATTTCCTGTTATACCTGTTCAGGTCTGACGAAAAGACAAAACAGCCAAAACATGTATTCGCAACCAGACCATCCAGACGATCGTCGTGAACGTTATAGACGCCAGAGTCGTTGGGGCGCCAAGAGAAAGCCGAGTGACATCGAAGTCGCCATCTGGTTGAATTTGTGTCCCCGTAAGCGGACTGGATGAGGTGTCTTTTTTTTCTAAGTTAAAAGTAACTCGCAAAACCTTGAGTACGCCGGTAGCAGTTTAATCTGATATTGTCCGACTCCTTCGGACAAATACAAATCATTCATGTGTACTCACTTCCATCATCCATAAATTCAACTCGCATGTGCGCATGACAAACAATTGACGAGATGCTTTTATTGACAATTCGGTGCAGGATTGCCCCATACGAATGCGAACTCCGGCTTCCCTCTCTTTCTCGCGCATTTAGCTCGTAGTGTTCGATGACTTGAACTCAACTAGAGGACGAGGTGAGGTACGATCAAGGTGAGCATGAAAATACCAACCAGCATTCGATGAGATTACCGCTCAGAACTAACGGGAAACTTCAGTAAAGGTGGTGCTTCGTAGAGGTAGAACATACATCGACGTCTAGGTTTGAAGATGAGAAACAAATACGAGGTGAGGATCTCAAGTCAGAAAGCCTATCAGCATCGGGTCGAACGTCGGATAACGAGATTGACTTCACCCTTCACTATCACCCCCGCAAATGCTATCGTCTAGCAAACGACCACCCCCCGACAACAAAAATATAAGCACAGACTAGTCCTCGTTTGTCTCCTCCGTCCTGTACTTAAGAACGAATGCCCAACAGAGACTCAACGGCCGTATCTAGCAGCCTCGGCCTTGCATGTCCTGGCTGAGGCCATCTTTGTGTCGAGTGTCCTGTTTTTGCCGCTGATGATGGCGGTGACTGACCCGAGAATACAGATGACAGTTACATCGACCGTAGATGCTGCGCTCACCGTTCGAACGCGATTTAGCGCCCGACGAAACTAGACGGCCACGATCGCTAAAACAGCGCGAGAAGCGACACTAGCGACGCTCGAGCTTCGAAAGAAGGCGAACAACGACTCAGCTTCGGTCTGAAGAGAGCGGGATGGCCTGCCCCCCTCTAGCGGGCGGCCGTCGACGATCGAACCAGCCAAACTACCGGGTTGGCCGTTTCAAAGTAGGCACAAGACCCGGCGGCCGCGGACGAAGAAGATGCAGAAAAGGGGACGCCGCTGAAGGCGACAGTCGAGTCTGGCCTCGTCCGAGGTCACTGCGTGGCCTGGTCGTGCGCGAACTTATGGCTGATGCCCGAGTTGAGACCCGGCCTCGATAGACACTTCGCTATAGTGGCTATTTAGAAAGCAGGAGAACGCGTACATATACAATGGAGGTGGACTGCTTAGAAGCAGTCGCTCTTTCTGGGGGGTCGCCGAATGGGGCAAAAAGCCTTTCTGAAAGGTGGGGGCTTCTACCAGTCCAGCCCCTGATTGTTCTGGGTTGGGGATCTCGAAGGGGGTAGCACAACGACGAGTCGCTTCTTTCTCGCTTAGGAGGTTCGTCTTCGTTGTCGTCCTTCTGAGAAGGCCTTCTCGTCTATCGCTACGCGTCGTTCTTCGGCGATTACGCGATACGCGCTCACCGTCTCGGCCAAGTCAGCTGCACGTTAAGCTCGTATCATCACCATATGATTTTGGCGCGGCGTACGACAAAAAAAATATGCCCCGACGTGTAATCATAGATCGTTTGAAGAAGTATCAGACGCTGTTCTTTCGTCAACAGAATCGTTAGCGTGTCTAGAAAAATCGACAATGACTGCGATCTGAGAGTAGCAAAACAGGCACTGCACAAGGAAATTGCATAGTCGCATCTGTAGAAAGTATGAAGACAACCAATCAGCCAATGAGAACTTGAACACGTGTCAGAAAATCATACGCGAATATTTTCATCAAGAACTGAGGCGCATGCCCTTGGCCGACGTTCGCGTAAATGTCGCCTTTTTTGGCAATAGCCTCAGTACAGCCGAGGCCCGGCACGTGAGTGCTGCTGACTCATCAACTATTTCCAGCGCGGCGACAAGTTCTTCATCAACAATCTCTTCCGATCGGTCCAATCGACGAAACTCTTGAACCGTTAGAGAACGCACAGAAAATAGATTCGTTCGAATGTCGAACTTGTGCTACGAGCAGGCGTCGCGTTTTCGCTGCATTTAGCCCAATCCGTCTTCAGCCTCCTCCATGATTAACCTCGATGACGGAACACGACACCACCGCAGACGTCGTCATCTTCTGATCTTTTCATCGGCCTAAAATGCCATTAGCAGAAGTAGGCAGAAGTCTAGCTCAAGTCGCTGCAACGAGTAAATAAAGAGTAAACATTGTACAGTAAAAAATGCACAGTAAGAAGGACACACATCGCATTGTACATCAGCCCGCTAGGTTTTTCTGGGCCATCGTTGTTTCGGCTGGCGAATGCGATGTCGATGAAGTTCTTGAAGTCTCGAAGGTTCTGGGGGCAAGTGAAGGTGGCAGCTATTAAATCAGGTGCTTTCTTCGACACGCGGTTCAAACGCGACGGCCTGGGGCAGCAACACAATCAGTCAGCGCTATCGTCGTTGAAGGATCTCCCATTGTAGACACTCGACGCGTCAATTTGAAGTCGCCTGTGCGGCATTCACTGAGGTGGCAGACAAACAGGCGAAGGATCGATTCATCGTTACTGGCCGCGGTTGAAACGCCTTGACGCGCGTGCACGGCGAACTTATTTCCTGTTCCACTGGAAGGTCAAAGCCTTCATCGGCATGACGTATCGAGCCCGAAGGCGCTCTTGAGCGTATTTTCACGGTAAACAACGCAAGATCGGTGCTTTTGGCCTTCAGGGCGACCTCGGAGAAATGTGCGTCCTAATATTGTGATCATTCTACAGTGCCTGTTCCTGACAAGGTCCTGCGCTTGTTCTTAGACGTTTGTGAAAGCGGCAAGAAAATACCCTCACCGTTCACGTAGTTGTCTCGGGTTCGCAGACGTCAAGGTCAAGAAAGGCCATTACTGTGTCAGACTCTGACTGCGTTTGGAATCAGCAGAGAATTGTTATGAGTTTTAAGGACAGTCAGTACCGCTGGTTAGTGTCTGTGAACCGTTCGAAACCATGAAAGAAGACTACGAGTCGAAAAGCGGATGTCCCCTGTGTAGAGGGACAGCTAACGTAGAACAGTCGTGACGAAATTTTCTTCTAGAAACACCTCGTATTGCTAAAAAAAAAAAAAAACGTATTTAAAACATCCTACAGAGGTATGGTCGCGTCGAATCGCGTCACGTAACTTGTACGAATGTTGCATGAAAAGTTCACCATGACACAATCTGACCAGTCGAGTTTCTTGATTATATCCCGATTCTCTGGCTGCTCTAGTTGGTCCATCTCGGATTCGTCGTCGCTGCATCTCGTGGCTTTCGACCGCGTCAGGCTTCTCTAGGGCGTTCTATCATCCGCATGAAACTCACCTGTCCGATCAGCCAACTTCTTGACGGTTATGCCACAAAAACCAGCACACACAGTCAGTATCGGCGTGCTTTTTCCAGTTCGACGTTCAGAGTATGAAGTAGTATGAAGCGAGTATGAAGAGAGGCTGGTACCCGAACAGAGACACCTCACCAGAAGACGATGGCTTCGTTCAGCCTTCGGAGGGCCTGCGCCACGGGCCGTGGAAGTGTCACATATGCTAATTACACTCGGCACAGACGACCGGCGGTGCTCCGATTAGCTGAGAATAGCAGCGAATAGTTGGATAGGCCGATTGTGATCGTCAGTGCGATGAATTTCGGCGTGTTTGGCCTAGATGCCCTGCGGGGGGCCTGCGGGGGTATTACTATGTGCCGATATATATATCCGCTATTTTGAAGCTGTATATGTTTACAAATATTGTTCTCGGCGTTGCGACGAAATACGAAACCGGTCATCGTATGTTAACTTGCCGCGTACAGATACGCGTCCGTGCACTGTAACTCGAGCTCGGCTCATGCATATCGGTCGAAAACGGCGTACGCGTCTCGTCAAGCTCAACGGTTCAGTGTTTTCTGACGAAGGCTGAAAATTTCACGCTGTATTATTATTACACAGGTTCGCACCAGTTAGAACAGCAAAACTGTGTGCGCATCAGGTGGGCGCCATAGACTCAGGCCTTGTGTCCGTGACCTTCAGCGCAATAGCGGCAAAGTGCGCGACTTTTTAGGGTGGACATATGGCTCAAGGCGGACGCGCATGTGGTCGTGGGTGGCGCAAAGACATTTGCGCAGACGTTACAATCCGAATCATCAGAGTCGACCTAACGTCGAAGGAAACGTATTAGCGAGTGGAATTGTCCTATCGAAGAACAAATCCCGAAATCAGCCAAGAAGAACAACGAAAAGTCGCTGAATCAATTACGCGATGTAGTGAGCGTGCTAACCGAAATCAAATGGAATCATTTCTATGATTTCAAAGAGATCTAAATTTGCGTTGTTCCTTTACCGAAGACCCAGCCCAACGGTAAGCCAGTCACGTAAACCGGCTGAGCAGAGGAAACCAGCGAAAATCGCAGACATACGCCCAGTTTTCAAAAACTATCAGGCCTCTTCAGCGCCGCGGTCCGTCTCTGTGCTTCTTGGCGTGTGCGGACACCTGGAGCTATTTCGGTGAAAAAAGCGTTCCTACACTCTAACAACGATGTAGTTCAGACAAGTGCGAGATATACGTGCACAAGCAGTTCGTAGGTTCGCTGGCGCGGGCCACCCGCGTTCCCGGCGCGCTTGTTCAAGCCCGTCGACCCGTTAATAGAACAATGTGGCCACCGGTGTGACAGTTACGTCACGCTTCGTCGGGATACGCTCGCCTTAGGGCCGAGTCTGTTCGCGAGGCTACGTTTTAGCAGAAGCCGAAGCGCGTCGTTTTTCGATGTATAGCTGATCCGGCACAAATCGAAGTAGTTCTCGATGAATCTTCACTGTAAGATCATGAAAAAAAGTGCTCGCCTTTCGCCACCGATTCAGTGCTCGGAGCCCAAACCAGTTCAGCTTCGAAAAATATTAGAAGTTCGCAGTTCCCCAATGTTAAGATCTACTTGTCATAAATAGGCCTTATCTTCACGAGGCATTTGCCAGCTGCAGAAGTTCGCGCATCCACCGGCGAATGGGTGCGACGAAGTCGCGTGGGGTTGCTTAAAGCTTTTCGCCAATCGTCATTCAACCCCATCAGTTTGTTTTCTGTGGTCAGGACTCACCTGGACGCTGTGCAAGATGTCGTCGACGCAGGGATGACCGCAGAGGGCAGGTGATATGTCTTAATCTTTCTGCGCGAGACGTAGGCAAATGCTTTCCGCGCCAATTCTAAGAGAACTCGACGAACGAGTCTGTTCTTCTGTCTAACATCCGAGGGGCCGTGAACCCCCTATGCTTATGGCGATGCCTTCGGGACACTTTGGGGTAATCCTACCATTAACCGCAAGATGTCGTTCTCCCGAGAAGTACGCACGAGTGTGTAATCGCGCCACGTGCTACCAGACATTTGTCGTTCGTACGTGAAACCAGTAAATGAGACCAGCAAATGAGACCAGCAAAATACTCTGGCACGGCCTGATCTCGACGAAATAGAGAAACGCCGATCTTCGGCTATTGGGCCTTCAGATGGCCTCTCCAGACGAGTGGATTTATGGAGCCGTGATACTAAAATCTGGGGCCTATTTAAGTAGGTCTCATTTTTTTTCATCTATCGTCTTTAATGTGTAGTAACATCAGTGAACAGCTTCTAAGCAGCAATTTTTTGCTGACGCTACAGTGACTGTTCCACTCAGTTTCCGTTAGGCTGCTGACAAAGAAATCGTTTTCGAATTGGCACGGGACAGAGGAACATTTCTTCATTTTCTCTCGTCCAATCGTTGTTCGTACCACGAAGATGCGAAGCCCAACTACACCGCACCTGTGCGAGCGAACGACGTTGTCTGCCCTTCGAGATGTACGAAATCGAGAAACATGTTGGAAGAATCATCCGTTTATTCGTCGACGTCTTTCGTTAATCGAATATGTTCGTATCGAGCTTCAAAACTATGGCGTTCTTTGGAAAAACCGTCCGGATACGGAAACATCGAATCTAGCCTTGGCAAGTTTTCCATTCTCAGTCTGTTCAATGACGGATGATCGCCTATCAACTCACGCGTTCGTTCACTCATGAACAATGGCGCCTAGGAGGGCGTCTAGGAGGGCGTCTAGGAGGGCGTCTAGGAGGGCGTCTAGGAGGGCGTCTAGGAGAACAACGCGTGAAGCGCACGCCGCCGCGTTATCTTTTCGTATTCACGGGTTACAGATTACGCAGTGCAAAGGTGCGCCAGCCATTTAGCTACCAGGCAGAGTCTGAATCAATATTATGGTCAACTGGAAAGAAGGCCGCTGAAGAAAAATGTAATTCTAACTTTACGGTCTGGCGTCGGCTCCGGGTAGTCGCCATGAAGTTAAGCCACTCGCCAACGCTCTAATGTAGGCTAACGTTTGCCTATCTGAGCTCGGATTCGGCTACGAACGAGCGTCAGGGGTCGAGCGTCGGAGAGCGGCTGAACTACGACGACGACGACGACGACGACAAAACTCTCCTCAGGTCGAACCTAAAAGAAAAATCCGAGAGACCGAAGACGGGAGGCCCCCCCACCCCACAACCTCCGGAGACAAAAACAGATGTGAGCCCCAAAAACAAGGACGGGCAGAATGGCGTTCTTGAATGCGACCGAGGGCTTCCCAGCCGCTGCGTCATCGCCGAATCACGGCGGTGGTTGTTGTGCAGTGTCCTTAACCTGTCCATTCCCGACCAGACCCCCAAGGGCAGTATCGGTTGATGGGCATTTAGCTAGCGGAGGTAATAACGACTATTCGGACATGGATGTGGACGGGTATTTGAAGTTCGTCCAGAAGGACATCGGCGGGAAAGGGCCTCCTCCACTGCTCGGTCGCGCCCGCTGGGTCCTGACCGGCCATTCCTACGGTCTGAACCCAGTTGCGCTCGCGGCCCATAACGTCCATAACGACGACAGGGTTCTCATCCGTTTAACGAACCGCTTCAGACAGAAGATCTTTCTTCGTCGGCTGTTCGGTCGAGCATCAGAGCAGAGATAATCAGAGGTAAAAGACGAAAAGCATGAACAGTCGACCGCTGTGAGCTTTCTATGTCTATAGCGTTTGTTCTTCTACATTTCTCTAAACATGCTGTGCGCGTCTGAGCGAGCGTCTGCGGGCGTCGTCTTCGCATGCGACTGGACGCGGACCTATCAAAAAGGGGCAATCAACAGGGATGCCATCCACCTTTCGTAGGCCTTTAATGGCCTACGGGTGCCTGATGAGAAAGAACGCGAGCGCAGACCGAAGCTGCGGTCGCAGAGGAAATCACCCCGACACGCTGCCGGCCGACAAACAACTGCCAATAGAGTCAGTCACTCGCGGAACGCCAACCCGTCGCATTGACGCGTCAGCTGATCATTGTACACACGACGCCTCGACGCCTGGCTTTACACTGACAGATGAAGTTCACTTGTCGAATCAGAGAAACGCTCAACTAATCGTACGCTAAACGCGTTCCCCGTTCAGTTCTCTCTGCCTGACTGAAGCTCGCCATTATGGAACGTCCATAACGAGTCGGACGCAGCCGAACGCGATTCGAGTGAGCGACGCTATCCAGAGCAACGTCTCACATCCTAACTCCTATTCGCTATTCACTAGCCGGACGTGAGCGACAGTTTTTAGCGAGACAAAAACAGCTTCTGGCATCATCGATCATCTCATATTGGCCTGTACCGTTGTTAAGCATAGCCAGACTTTGCTGGGCGTCGCTGCGTTGAAACTCGCTTCGTCGTCCAGGCGCGCTCCGTCCGAACAGCACAAAAATGGTCCCGCCGCCGCCGCCACCGCCGCTCACCCAGCGCCAGCGGCTGATTTCGGTGTAGTTGTTTGTTTTGTTCCCTCGGCAGGCCAAGTGAAAGCAAAACTGAGCTAACGGTGGATCAGGGGGGTCAGGACAAGTTCTGTTCATGCGCACACAGCGCCAATGGATGTGATTTGGTTTTTTTGGTTAACGGTAGTTAACCCCAACCGTTGCAGGCGAAGAAACCAGACTGATGGACGATGTAGTTGGCATCACTGGAAAAAAAAAAACTTCACCGAGAGAATAACGCCGAAAGGGGTTCACTCTCACGCGTGTCACCGACGTGACGAACGGACGTCTACATTTCCAAATGGAACTCGTCGTTGTGGCACTTCTGAGTAGCGCAACATCGCGAAAGCTCTGCGGGACACGAAAAATCGACTCCCGCCCATGAAATCATGTCAACATTGACATTTGTCAGCATCGTCGTGTCGGACGCGTACGTTGGACGCTGGACGTACTGCTACGACGCCTGCTGGTTGGTGTACGCGATTCGGAGACGGCAACGTCGCCTGCGCGTCGTCAGGAAGCAGCGTCGGCCATCGCTGGCTGGCCGTTGTCGCTTTGGTGGTCGTCTACAGACAGCGCCACCCGTCCAGGCTAAACGTCACCGTTCTTCAGGACCTCGCCAGTGTCCTGCACTGGGATGACCGTTGGAAAGCGGACGCGCCGCAGACGACAACGAAAGCAGACCGTCACGAAGCTGCGACCCACACTCGTGAAGGGGGAGGGGGACTGGTGAGGGTCCTGTAGTTTCTGGCCGAAGCGTAAGGCCGACGAAGGACATCATCAACGGCCTCTTTGTGCCCCTCCTTCCCTCGAAAGAGAAGGCTCACAAAAAGCCATCTTTGGTGACGTGTCTTTGCGTGCCTGTTCGGGTGACAATTATGGGCTTCGTATATTGGTCGCAGAGGAGGTGGGGGCAGTCGGGGTCCAGGTTAGGCTTTAAACGAAATGGCGAACACTTCAGCTGGTCCCGACCAGGCTTATCTCCGACTGGCAGGGCGGCGCTCCATAGGCGCAGTTATGAGCGCTTCTCTGAGCCGATACTCGAGGTGAGTCGCGTGTCAGTCGGCGGTTGTCTCTTGGAAACGTTCACGCTGGTCGTCGCCAATCATTTACGGCTGTTTCTCAGGGAACGGTGAGAAACTAAGAGAGAGCTAGAACGTCAAGCTTGAACACTCGAGTAGATCTTCTACCGTCTGGCGCTGATTGGCCGGGATCGTGGGTCGTTGTTTTCGCTCTTTACGACCGGCGTACGACGCTGGCAGCAGCAGCAGCAGCAGCAGCTATCCTCGAGAGCGCAACTGATCTTCTCGGGGCGTTTGTCTTCGCCTCTACGGCCGCTGCCGCACCGGCCCCCTTTATGAACCAGCTGCTCTCGTGCCGTTCCCGACGCACTTCCGATGCAAGATGGCGCCGATTTCCGAGACGTTCGATGGCGGCTCTGCGCCGACGACGGCGAAGTAGTCTATGACGGATGGCTACTGAATACCACTCGCAAGTCGTGCCCGAGTCCGTTGTGCGATTTGTACATCTGCTCAGACTTCTTCGAAGTCGCCTCCAGAAAACCTTCGTCTTCGGCGATCTGCCCACCTCGGGCGGAACGGCGTGGGCAGGCTCCCTGTGATCTTCGGCAACAGCCACAGCACCGGAAAGAACGTTCCTAGACGAAGGCAAAGACCGAACTCGCGAACGACTCAGAGACGAAACATGTTTGGCGGAAGCCCCCACTGACATGACACTTCGTCCGTGAAGACACATTAACACTACGGACGGCCTTCTGGCCTGAATGTGCGGCTCTTCATGTCCGTCGTGTCCTTCAGCTCGTTAAGGAGAACGCGCAGAAGTTTTGCGTCTGAGTAGGCGATTTTTGCTCGACAAGCGAGCGAGCGACGTAACTTTCATTGTAAGTTAATAGTTCGGTGTCAATAGTTGTAGTAGATGAAATGAGTAGATACACTGCGCAGCTGACTTCATTTGACATCGAAGTTCCATATTTTCGGGGGAGCTGCATGACGACGTGAGGCGTTAGGGAAGCATTGGGCGCATTTACGTTTTGTCGAAAGCCGGCAAAAAACGCGCGCGTCCCTTGCTGCCATCTGTCTGAACTTCTTTACATTAAATGGTCGATTGTCTCGTCTGTGTAGAGGCGGTGTTAAATCTCCGCAGACGAAGTCCGTTGGGCTTTAATC
>MNPL01027782.1:16563-27334 GCA_002081605.1 Tropilaelaps mercedesae
TCCGGAGCAATGAATGCCTTCACGGCGACTATTTAGTTTGCCGTTGCCGTCAGACGTCAACGCAGGGCCCCTGCAACGTCGTAGCGAGTTTTTGGCGTCTATGGCTCGAATTGTCGGAGCTCTGACCAAGAACGAAAACGAGCTAATATCGTATTCGTGAATAGTCTCGTGAATAGCAAACTGATCTTCCTGCGAACGAATTTTCGTAGTTGCGTTTCAACTCAAATCCTACGACGATTGATTGACCTCGACGAAAACCTCGTGTTCCAGCCGGTACCGAAGTCTCCGAAGACTACAGCACAAAAGCCGTGAACAAACACTTCGCCCAGATTAGCCCAAATGAAGCCGCCGACATCAGCAGTACCTGAGACTTCCCTCGAAATTCGGAAGTGTGTCACCGCAATGCGAACAAATCACCAATAACAGAACATCTACAACCGTCCCATTGACGAAGATTCCCGGCAGGTACCGTTCTCCGAAGACTCCGACAGAACGAACGGGTCTGATCAGTCCGATAAGGCATTGTCAGATCTCCGACGCGAAGTTACCGGCTCGAGCGGGTCCAGGTCAATTTATTCTGGTCGGACAACACGCGAAGGTCGAATTTCGCAGCGAACTGAATGCCCCCGCAAAGCCTCAGCCCCCACACAACCCCCACGGTCGGTCACTCCGCAGGCTCGCGTCAGCATCGTGCAGACAGACGCATCTGGGGGCTGGCCCCCCTGCGCGAAGACGACGCCTGCCGCCTAATTTGACGCAAGTCGATTTGCTTACACAATGGCTCCGCCATACTTGAAAAAAAGAACTGCTTCTCTGTCGAGAAGATGTCGCCAGACAGAAAGCAACTGGATCTGAGACAAGAGTCGGAGCTCTTGCGGTGTTCGGAGCGCGCCTTTCCTGATCGAGTGATGTTGATGCCGGATGGTCGGGATGGACCTAGCGAGTGAACAGGACGCCCCAAATGTCCAAACGCCCGCGCCTCGACATTCATCGCGTTCGTGTGGGTCTGGACGTTCTTATGAAATAAACTACTACTTCAGATTCGGCCATCAAGGCCATACGAAGCTTGACAAGTTTCGTTTGTCTTCCCGTCGTCCGCTCTGCTACTGTCAAGTTGTTCCCGCCGCCTCCGCCGCCATCGTAGGGGGCCGTCGCCATCGTAGGGGGCCGTCGCCATCGTAGGGGGCCGTCGCCATCGTAGGGGGCCGTCGCCTGAGATCAACGCGTCATCCGCATCATTAACCAGCCGATCAACGCCAAAGGCACTTGTCGTCGTCGTCGTCGTCGTCGTCGTCGCTACCGCGGCATTGGACGGCGTTTAGCCATCCCCAGAACGGCTATGTCTGATCTGTCTGGAGTTCTGGCTGTGCTCCGAGCACATAAGCGACTCAGCATCAGACGAAACTCCACTCATCGGTCGTCTTTCCTATGGATCGTTCCGACCGCTGAGATGCGGACCAGGTCCGACGGTCGTTCGAAGCCTGACTCCTCCAGCTCAGAACACTCTCCTCTGAGCCTAAGTACGAGGGGAAGGGGGATGCCCCAAACAACCCCATTTTCCCCATCACGCCATCGTTTCAGGAGGCGTCTAACAATCCCCTTCCCCCCTCTCCCCATACCCCCCGAGCTCAGACGCATATCCACAGGCCATAGTAGATGATTACAGTAGCGTTCGGCCTAGAGGCTGGGTCGCGCCGCCAGCGACCCAGGTTCGATTGGGGTTCGCCTTCGTGGCGCAAACAACGAAGACAGAGCCACGTAGAGACGACGTCGTCGTCAGATCTGAAAAGAAAGAATACGCTTGACGTCGGATATGGCCAGCGGCGATTCGCTGAACGACGGTTCGCGTTCGTTGCTGAAGGTGGCCAAAAAAAGTTGTCGGAACACGATCGGAGCGCGTTGAATGCGTTGACGCTGCGGCAGAAGGGGAACGCACAGTCTAAACGACTAAACGTTTTGAGCCTTCGGCAAAAAGCCCCCATGGCAACGCTCTAACGGAATTTGGGGCAAATCGCGATCGGTCGGCGTTTAAACGGAGATTTATGCGGCCGTGGTCCGGCCAGGGTTCAAGAACGTTCTACGCCGCGTCGAACATCTGCGTTCGAACCTGGCTCATCTCGACGTCGTCGAGAATCGGACGACGTCTGACCGAGACAGCCGAACGAATCCTGTGCTCGTCGACAGCCCCGATGGCAGGCGTCCAGCTACGTCTGTCGACGAGTGACAACGCGACATTTTGTGCGACTAGATTTGCGTTATCGTTGGCCCGTAAGGACCATGAGCCTATCCGAAGTGTACGATCAGGCCCACTCTGAGGAGCCGATCGGGTGTTCCTCTCGTGTCGCTGCATCGTTACGTGACGCCATCGAGCAGCTTCAGCGACGAATTGGGACCGTATGGCCTTCAGCTCGGATTCTGTCTGACGAATGCGAGTCGAGGCTGCGCTTTTCCTGCGCAAATTTGTGCGAAATGAGTGCCGTCTCCACTCCCCTCAGACACTGTCACATTCTACGCGGACCGTTTCTGATTTCCGGACAGACGTCCGATGCAGGATGCGGAAACGAGAAGGCGCCATTGCCTTTTCCAGCTCGGCGCATGAACGAGCAGCCGATCAGCTGATATGTAATCTACTTCTAACGCATTTACACTTTCTCTTCCTAAGTTCCAGAATCGGATTCCAGAATCAGACGTTCGAGGCGAACCGACTCAATTTCGACTCAAGTGTGTGCCGGTCGACAGCGTCGCAGGCGAAGCAGCGCCCAAAGCAGCTGCTGAGCGCGTTGCCACACTACGGACATTTCGTGGCTGTTAATTAGTGAATGAACGTATTCTCTGTTGCGAATGACGACCATTCATCGTCGACACGTAAAGAAATAGGACCCACAGGATTCTTAGATCGGTGCCAGCGCAGCGCGTCACAGTCTCGTTTTCTCGTTTAGACGTTTCGAGATTCATCCCGAGGGTTTTTGCGAGCAAAATCACCAACATCAGCACCATTTGGGCTACATAAGATTTCGTCCAACAGCAACGAAAAATGCGTTTAGTCATTCGAAACTGCCAGTTACCAGTAAGAACGACCACACACATAAACCACCCAGCCACACATCGGTTTTCTGTTCAAATCCTTCTTTGGTCATCTCGAAATTTTCGCCTTTTTATAGCTGACTCCACACACACACACACACACACACACACACACACAGCCCTTCTTTTCCCCAAATTAGTTGTTTAC
Organism: Tropilaelaps mercedesae; assembly: GCA_002081605.1. Classification (NCBI taxonomy): domain Eukaryota; kingdom Metazoa; phylum Arthropoda; class Arachnida; order Mesostigmata; family Laelapidae; genus Tropilaelaps; species Tropilaelaps mercedesae. The sequence goes on from MNPL01027782.1 coordinate 19,796, forward strand.
CGGCGGTCCGATACACGGACGCGCAAAGATCGCCCCCCTCGCCTGCCTTTTTTAATTGGCTTCGCTTTAGTTTCGGGTACCAAACGAAGCCACAGCGCAGACGCTCGACTTCGGAGACGCGCGCGCCTCCGAGACGAAGTCGCACAGGTGTCTTCGACCGGCCTATCGAATCGTGCTTTTCGTGACGATCAGCTGTGAACGCCGTCGCGCTCCCCTTCGTGTTCGTGCGCCGAGCGTGAGATCGCGAATAAGTCGGCAACGAGAATGCGTCGCCGAAATGTCAGGTCGGAACGCCGAGCGCCGAGCGAACTTTAATGCCTCTCCGATCCGGCGTTGACGCTACGCAGAGAACCGCGGGGGGTGACGGACGACTTCGTTGCGGACGCCGGCTTTTGTCCCGCGAGCCTCCGAACAATGAAGAGAATAGTCGCGAAAAACGCGCCGTCGACGCTGCCCAGAGAAGTCACTCGAACGATGAGGGGTGCGCTCGAAACCGTGACGTATGCGTGACGCTCTCTCGCGCGCTTGATTCGTGCGAGTCTGACACCAAAGGGAGATGCCAAAAAGTCTTCGCATCGCTGATAAGAGCGGCATGTTTTAGGCATAAATTTCACTGCTGTGAGATTGCGATCGCCGCCGCCGCCGCCGCCACCGCTAGACAGCGTCACTGGCGTTAACGCTTATACCCCCCCCGCACGAGAGCATCACCTACATGGACATCCGTTTCAAAACAGCGGATTTCAAGGCTATGATATCGTTCTCGTATTCAAACGATCTTCGACATTTTCTTCGTGTTCGGCCATCCTCACCCGAAGCTAACCGACGTTGAGCTTCAGAGGGTTCCCAGGGCGAGGGGGCGCGCAGGAGCGTGGCGGGCATCGAGTGCCCCGTTCGCCCTCCGAGACAGGAGGTATCGCGCGTCGCCGGCGAAGTCCGCTCAACGCTACGGCGATCGTCTAATGATAATGGTGACGGGGGCGACACCGACGCTTCCCTCAAGATCCTATCCGGTGGTCTAAGAGACGCCGTTCCGAGTCGTTCACTTCCGCCATGGGCATCTTCTTCTGCAGCCAAGCGCGTCATCCAGATCTTCGTGCCTACGACGACTCATCCTGTGTCACCTATTCTCACTCTCATCGGATGGGAACGAAGGCTGTGCGTGAGGCCGTAGCGGTCCCTTCACAGCCCCCCACAGCCCAGCCTCCACTAAACCCCCCTAAATGCCCCGAAAGCGACAACAACGCCGCTGCTGCCACCATAGCGGACGCTCGTGAGCGGATGTCTCGCCCACGTTACACTGGCCCCCCTACCGGTCATACGCCGATGCTCATCGTCGCGGCTATTCGCTCCGGTGACGCTCCCCCGACGCGACGACCGCTAGTTTCGCTACACTGCACTGGGTCAGTTCGTGCCGGCCGAACGAAACTGCCATCACTCAGCTGACCGACCGCAAGAGAACGATTCCGGGAGCCTCTGGCTGGCTGCGAGTCCCGGCTACGAACTGGAGCAACGGAGCGTTGCGAAGGCGGTGTTCGACGTCGTTCTCGTTGCCGCTTCGCGCGCGCGCTTTCATCGTGGATATCAGACGGTGGTGGTGGTGGTGGAGGACCTGTGCGGGTTCCGCTTCACGAACTCCAGGTTCTGCGTCGTCTCGGTTGTGATTGCTACCGGAATCTCGGTCAGGTGGGTTCGGCGGGGGAGACGCAGCGTCTCGGTGGGCCTGACGGGAGCTGGTGAATCGCCCGCCCTGCATTTAGGCGGCAAGCGGAAGAAGCAGAAGATGCGATTCCTCAAAAGGGCACCTCTACCTACGTGCGGTGGTAACACACTTCGGACAGTTGCGTTTTTACCCTGTCGTGGCGGATGTTTGTTTTTAATTCGGGTTTGTTTTCGTTTGCCGAACAACTAAATAACGTTCTTTTGCATTTGCCGGGTTTTTTTGTTTTTTTCTAAAACTTGTTCTGCGATTTGTTTCTGGGTCAGAAACAAGTACAGGTTCAGAAAACACACGCCCGGAGCTGTCTCACGAAGGATCGGACGTTTGTACTGAGCTAAAAAGTTGTTCTTTCTTCAGCGTAACAATGAAGTACGCCCCGCGCTGCGGTAATTTGGACTTCGATTGCATTCAACGCCGATCTCCGGCATACGCCAGCACCCCACAATCGTCGAGGATCATGGAAGGGTCCGTTTGGTCACGCCACCAGACGCTCAGGGTTCGCACACCAGCGTCGACATTATTATGACATCATCACGTATTCCCTCAGTAATGGGCCGTGTCAGAAGCGTCTTCGAGCTTCGCCATGCTCCGAGCGATGACGCTCCGAAGACGCTTGCACCATAGCCGATAAAGCCACGGAGCCACGCAGTCGTGGCCTGATACGTCCGACGCAACAAGTGCTTGCCTAACGACTTATTTACCATGAAACGCGACAAACCACATACGACTAATCATAATCATTATCAGCAACGCCGTCCGAACGCGAGGAGATCCATATCGGACGCGGCAGAAGTCACCCTTCAGCGATCGATCCGAAGTCGGCTGCTGGCTCTGTCTAGCAGAGGCTAGCCCCTGTCTGAAAACGAAATAACGCCCAGAGCTGGGGGGTTCGTTAACGCGCGTCATCTGATCAAAACAAAGCCCCTCTTCTCTCGAAGGCTCCAACCTGTATCCAGGGGCGTCGACGCACAGTAGCTCAGCTCAGAGACGACGCACGCACGCACGCACGCATCGGTCGGAGGCCGACTCATGGGTTCGGACACGGCCGATGCTGGTGAGAAACAAATTTCGTTAGTGGTGCTCGTGGTGACAAACCGCCGCCATTCTGGGATTCATTCTGTCAGTTGATCGTGGTACGACCTTTGTGAGAAGGACAGATCCCAAGGACAGATCCGTTCCTCAGGAAGTGTCCTTCAGACGTAAATAGTCCCACTACTTCTGTATACGTGAACACGAACTGCCGACGTTCACCAGCGCAGACCGAATCGACGACAATCAACTAAAACGTCCACCCTCGACGCGCACGCAGCGTCAGCGCCGCTGGCTCGCTACCGGTGCGGCGTTGACCCCACTTGAGCTTCAGTCGCATCTGTTCCCTCTTCCTCATCTCCCGCTGGATTTTTCCATGCATAGGCTAGCACAAGTTAGCATTATTATTACGTCAGCTGGACGTCAGCCTGAAGAGTCAGCCACTTCTGTCAGCCACTTCTGTCAGCCGTCGTCAACCTTCCGAGCGGCCTATAATCTGCCCGTCGGCCGCCGGAGAGAGTGCAGCTGCAGTAACGAGAGTCAACAGATGAAAATCACCCCCGCGACAAAGATCGGCTTCTTCTTCTTTCCAAGGCCGCACGATGAAGACTACGACGACGGGTCGTTGTCTGCGGAGCGGCGCTATGGGGTCCGCATTTGATCAACGCCCATCTACCTCCAGTCGTTAGACTAAAGCCAGGCTCGTTTTCAACTCTTCTGTCTGTATGGCGTATTTCTCGTTCATCGTTCTCGTAAATGTCTCTCCTTTTCCCCCTTGCACCCCCGGGGAATTTCAGTCAGGAACACGATATTCATGGCCAGTCGGCCACCGGATCCAGTCGCCTTCTGGAAACAACGGCGTGAACGGGTGCCATATGGCCACCTCGGGAGATCAGAGATCAGCGGTAGATCATCAGGTCTGAACGGGAGATTTCGGACCCGGCCCCCGTCGTAGTAGTAGAATTTCTCCAGACGGCGACAGTCTCGTCATTCAGCCGATCAGACGAGTACCGAGCAGAAGTTCGGCCGACTCCTTCCAGAAGGAACAGCCCCTACTCACGGGCGCCAGTGTACGACAACGCCTCGTCGCTCCGAAGAAAATCGTCGCTCAGAGGAGGAAGAGAGTCATTGAACTTTTGCAATGGCGAATCCCGATGGATATTGATAACCGTTTTCGAGCTTTCGAGTGACCTCCTGAAACGTTGTCCGATGACGTCTTCGGTTGAGTCTTCAGTTTTCCTGAGCTGACCGTTCGTTATTGGGATTTGTAAGCTGAGGTTCGTGTGCGTTCGCTGTATCGTTCGCTCAATCGAACGCACTTCGTGAGTCTCTAACCGGCAGTCACGTAAAACCCGTTTTCGTACTCACTTCACCTGGACACTCTCCGAGGACTTCATCTAACTTCGTCCTCAGCTCGGGATTCGACTCGCCAGTCGGAGTAGAAAATATCCCCAACACCATCAGCGTCCACTGCAAAGCTCACAGATCCAAGCGCATGATCGGGGACCTCTTCTGGCCTATCCGGCCGTTCTGAGTCTTCAGATCTAGATGCCCCACAAACATTCTGACCCAATGTCCTTTTGGAGTCCGCGCTCCGATTGGGACTCCGCTGCGCAGCTCCATCTCGTCGTTTCACCGCAAAGCGTTTGCCCTCGGCCGAATGCGATGCCCGGCCGAGCGCGGCCAATACGCCCACCCCCCTTAGCCCGTCTCGAGCGAGGGCAACCCCCAACAATGGGGTATTGTATACCTACCGGGTTTTCATTGTACGATTTCGTCTGGGCGCGCAAACCCAACGAAACCTTCGAATCGGCTGAGGGCGAACATTTGAAAGCTTCAACCAACGAATCCTAAAAGTGATGAGGAAGAAGTGAGAGGGGGGGGGGCATGACTTCTGCTTGTGCGCGCGTACCCCGTCGCTATCTGCCTCTACGGCAGAAGTTCGTCTAGAACAAGTTAACGCGCAGGAAAATTGCGTTTCTTGCCGCGCCATAATATGGCGTTTGCTCATTATAGGTTCGTCCGCGAACCCCAGACACGTTCTTCTCCCCCTCAAGAGACATTTTCCAATCCATCCGAATATACAAATGTGCATGTGTAAGTAGCATGTGCATGTGCAAGCGAAGTTGGTCTTCATGAGATTTGTCGGTCTCGACAGGTCGTTCGTAGGGGCTGACATTTGTTGTTGTTTTGGCGGCCGCTATTCAACTTCACTTCTCAGCGTAGCGGAACCGCTCGCTTCGCTTGGGGGCCTTCCATCGCGACATATCTCGGCGAGAGACGCTTCGAAGCATTGACTGCCGCCTAGCGTCATGCGCGAGAAACAACCGGTGCAGGTGATTCTATCATGCAGCTACGATTTGAAGACCGATTCGATGCCCAGGGCATTCGATGGCGCCAAAAACCCCCGGGGGCAGTCAGTGACAGATGGTGTCGTCGGTCCGATTGAACCTGATGGCCGCCGGGACGGCCTCTAACGGGTTGCCTGTGGGAGGGGGGTAGGCGCAAAGCGCAAACACCTACTTGAGCACCGATCCGGCTGATAGGCAGTGCAGGACAATCAGTGATCAATTCGTTTATGTCTGAATTAAGGCACTGCGGTCCTGTTTGAGCATCGTAGCGCTCGGTTAGGCTCGGTTAGGTCGACTAAGGTCGTCATCGTGCTGCTCATAGGGCCCTGTCCCGCAAGGCAAACAGCTCGACAACGAAGGCCGAACCTAAGCTGAGACAAGATCATGTTGGTCACGTTCTCTAGTGTCTACAACATCACGGTCACGCTCACGACGAACGATTTCCTAGCGATGTCCATTTCCTAGGGCGTCACCGCCTCTCAGAACAGATTAGGCTGATAGGGGCAAAAATGTGCCCCGTAAATGCTGTAATCCAAATACAAACGTAAACTTTCTCGGTGTTTGCCAATGGCTAATCTCTCTCTCTCTCTCTCTTTCCACACACACACATTTAGTAGGTTAGGTTAGGTTAGCATATATATATATGCGCATAGGATCTTCGTAGGATGCGAACTGGTAGGCCATGATCGGTCCGTTAGTTGTGCGACGGCAATAACATTCGCCGTTGCTCCGAGATATTCGTGCAGGACATCTCTGAACACGTCTTATTTCTCTGATTCGAGATGATAATTTCTAGAGGTGGTCCAAGTTTTCATTAGGGCACGGCTAGAAACGTCCTCGCCGTTATTTTGTTGGCGCATGAGATCCGACAACGCTCGGCTGCGCTCGTATCTCAGATCTCTGAATCTCAGCTGTTTCATGCGTCGTCAGACCCTCTCGTCGGCCCCCTCAAGTAGCGTCGTTGGCAGCCTTAGGACACCGCATGAAGTGACTTTTGCGAGTTGTCCTGAGTTGTGCGGCCCTCCACCCGCCGCCGCCGCCGCCGCCGCCGCCGCTGTCCGAAGCAGTAATAATAGTAACAGTAATAGCAGCGCTAGAAAAGAAAGGCCACCCACGACACCGAGAATGTGTCCGACATAGCGGCGAATTTTTATCCCTCGGCATGCGCCCTCGTCGCCGAAGTATCTTGTAAAATCCTCCCCGGCCTCTTCAGCATCTCGACGACCGCGGAACCTCTCGTTGCGTTAGCTTTCGGCACGCCAACGATCCCGGCCTTCTGCATCTTCGGTTCTCTGCCGGTCCAAACCGAACGCGTTTTCTCCTCGGCCCTCTACCGACCGACCAAGCGACCGACCGACCGACCGACCGACCGGCCGGTCGCCCGCCTGTCATAGCGCACGGCGAGCCTTTCGGAGCGACAAGGAGCTAAAGGCGACGAGCGCCGTTCCGCGCCCTTGTGCTCGCGCAACGGCGAAAACGCTACCCGATGAGAACAGCGAACGTTAGCCGAGCAAAAAACGATAGACGAGAAGGCGTTCAAGGGGGGAAGGGGGAGGACGAAGACGACAGAAGACGGGGCAGAAAACCGGGTCGAAGCTTGCTGGACCCATAGCCTCCTGACTGGCTGGCTGGCTTAATCGTCGAAGCGGCGAGCGTCAGGAATGGACGACCAGTCGGCCCCTTCGACGATTTTGCCCCAAACCCTCTGAGATCGTCGTTCTTCACAGCTGATCGTTGTCCTGTTCAGAGATCGGCTGCTTAGAGGAGGAACCATCAACTGCTGATCTAACCTCGGAGAACAGAAGGAGGAGGAGGAGGAGGTGGTGCGCTCTCGCAACCGCGTGTTTATTGCACCAGACTTCACACATCGAACAAAACCTCGGAGATGTGACTTTTGTTGGCCGAAAATTAACGACGCCATCGTCGAGTCCCTGCGGAGTAGAGCGTATCCGAGTGTCCAGGGTAGAACTGAACGATCAGGAAGTCTGACTTTCTATTTGGTACGAAATATTGTCCAATATCCGATGCAGATATAGTTTCCCCTCCGACTTGTCACGTGTTTCACAATCTGACTTCCCCTGAGTTCCCTTACTCAACGTATAAAGGTCAATTTTATATATAGATTTTATTGTTTGCAGCTTCTATAGATCCATCGACGAATCTGTTCTTCGCCCGGCAGGGCTGAGCCGAGCGTCTTAGCCGCTTCAGATTTACGTAACCGAACGTTTCTACGGTCAACGCCAGATGCGTAGCAGACAGCGAAGGAATCAAACTACCCCGAATTGGGGTCCGTCCGTCCGTCCGTCGACCCACGTCGCTCACCAGCTGCTTCAACTCAGCTGGTGTCTGTGCTGCGTCCCTTCAGCGTCGAGCGTAGCCGTACGCGTATGCTATATATATATATATATATATATATAGAGAGAAAGAGAGAGAGAGAGAGAG
>MNPL01027792.1:1036-19041 GCA_002081605.1 Tropilaelaps mercedesae
ACGAATGCACCAAGCCACCGAGCTCGACTTCCAATGAGGTACAGAGGTCCTTCGGCAGTCTATACATCTGTAAGTTTATACATCTCGCATCTGCAAAGCGTAGAAAATAGGAATGTATCCTTTAATCAAACGTACTCATCGTTATCCTATACGTGCCCAATATAAATTATCCGAAGCCGTCGGAGTACTCATTTATTACGGGGTAAAATGTTAAACTTCGTGATTGAAAAGGAATAACAATAGAGCCATTTCTAATCACAAGATTGGCCGGTAAACTCATGGAACATCCAGTATCATACAAATAGCCAAAATGGTATCAAATAGCTTCACCAGTCATAATAAGAGTAGGAACACGAGGTCTATTAAATGTCCAAACTTAAGTCCAAAGATAACTAAATAACGTGCTAGCTATTCGTTGTGCAGGATCAGTGAATCCTCATCTTGAATTAGTGCCAATCTTTTCGCCATTTATCGTTACAATCTTTTTTGATTACATTATTTTTTTTGCCGTTTGCCACAAACATTATACACCTTTTACAAAAAAAAGAAATTTTCAATAATATTAACAGTGGAACTGAACCGGCCTACTTGATACGTATTGGGAGAACTTCAAAATATAGGTGAAGCCGTTTTGTAAAAACATTTTTTGAGCACGGTGTTCGTAATCTGTAATATTAGGTAAAGGGTTACGCGCAAAGTACCTAGTAGAGGCACCCCAGCATAGCTGTCCATCCACGGTAATAAAACTGTATTCGAATGAGGTCTAATCTGTTGCTAATTCACCTGTTCGAATACGAAACCTATATAGGACATCCTTGTTCACTACTTCAGCGAAATATAATGAATGGCCCTAACAGGTAAGCTGGGAACTCACAGACACTAAATGATAGTCGCCGTTATAATTTCTCTGATTTCTGGACGGTAGAAATCATGATGAATTCTTTCGGTGCTGACGTAAGTTTTGTACACTGTTTTTCCTACAAGGGAAGTGTTGTAACCACAAACGTTGGCCGCCGTATTCGTCTCCTTGAAAAATGAAGTTGTAATCAGTACTGTAGTTGTCGTTGAGGGTTAAGTAGTAAGGTTAAGTAGTAAGTAAGTAGAACTGGCCTGCAATAAAAGCTTAATTGTTACACATTTTTGTACCCGAGTCATTTTCCCTAAACACTAGCTTCTACTAACACAAAAAGGTCTACCCGCCCTTTATGGAAAAAGAATTAATTAGAATAAATATAGAATTAATTTTTCTTGAATATCCACACACGTATGCCAAATATCCTACAGGAAAATCCGCATCTCACTCGTGCCAAAACTCAACAAATATACGTCTCCTTTTTTTAGTTAGCGATAGAAAGGGCCAATGAGCATTCCGCTTGACAAGTTTATATTTGCGGAATAATGTGGAATTCCTTCTGAGGGCCAACGTGCACCACTGAAATAAGTTATTGGGAGATGCCGCTACATGCCCTCAGACAAAAATGTCTAAGCGCAACGTAGCAGGAAGTCGATAGTGTTGTAAGCGGAGCCATTTGCACCTTGAAACGTACTGAACATACATATGCACTGAACGCCCCGACATAAGACTTGCACGTAAGAAACACGCAAACAATACTCAAATACGCAAATAATATAGAAAATCGATAAAATAGCTGAGTTAATTTTACTACGAGTATGCAGTGAACGACAAGGTAATTAAAGTCGAATGTAACTACAACTTCTACCAGAGCCACATGTGTTCGGTAACTGCTATGATGATATAAAACAACATGAATTATTTACAATTTGCAAAAAAATTTCAATCTTATCAAATCGTATCACCTTAAATATAAACTACTTTTTACATAACCGTGTGGTAATGGATTAAAACGTGTTGGACTTCAGCATGTAATGCGCATTGTATTAAGACAATTTGCGCTCATTCCTCCGCCGTCAGCCTTTACGCTTGTTGTTTTATAGCGGGGTTATTTTATAATTAATCATAATGGTATATTTAGGAATACTGGCTCGCAACGACTATCATGTCCTATGCGAGTATGTCCGTACATATTTGTGCATTAAAGTTTTCATAGTACGAATAATGTACTTCTACTCCGATAAAATTTCCAGACATCTTGTTGTACAGACTAGTACTAACTGGTAAAGAGCGACTAAACAAATTACAACAGATATTACAGTACTAACCAACACGAACTTCCCTGAACGAAGGATCTACCCAAAAACAGATTCGACTCCTTCAAACTTTCCATTTTCAGCTATGCTCCAGACTCCCTTAAGTGTCTTCTGAGACCCAGGATTTCAATAAAGGTCGAATATCCACCCTTAAAGTCAAAAGCCGTACTAAATGGCCGCAAGCGACTGTATTGGAGAATTGTTCTGTTTTTGTTGTCAATAAAGGAGGTCAAACACATTGTGAATTTTTCTGTCAAATTTGGGATACAAACGTTCGACACAAAAATACATGGCCTAGTACAAATCCGCAGCACACGAGTACGTTTCAGCTTTCGCTTACATTAACTGCGCACAGGTGACCGACTCTAGACGTCGCTGAACGGGTCGCGTGTGTAATGACACCAAGACGCCCAGCAATGCGCAATTAAACTGTGTAATAGGAGGCACTTATATTCTTCGAGTAAAACTTTTCATATATATTTTCAAACCGAAAGAGGTGAAACCATAGGATGAATCTATGGAAGACAAGTGAACGCAACTAACTAAATAGTGTTCCCATACGATATGCTTTTTAGAGCGGGAAACACACGATATCTTACCATTCTCTCGTTCTCTAGAGAGTAACCGAGTATTTGCTAACTGCTCTCATCTATCTAGCAAAACTAAAGAGAAGTTCAACAAAAAGATAAATGAAATCATCATCGCCAAATGATGTACAATTTTAGACAATTGAGACGTTCTCGTTTACGCTGTGACGTTGAGTAAAAGACATAATCAATTAAGTCGATTCGTTTAACAGCGTTTCTCTGCACATACCATTCAGGATGCACAAATTATGCAAAGCCTGTTCACGACCTGAATACTGACCTACTACATTACACATGTTTCTTTTGTAAATAGTAAGTAGTGTACTGTACATGAGTCCACTGTCTATGGTGGTGGGTCTCAGCGTGAAAAAAATGGATTCTCTGCATGTCCTCCCTCCTTTAACGTATCAATCCCCTAAAGCTCTCGCAAAGGCAGAAAAAGCTCTGTAAAAAATTTGTCGCTTTAGGATGAGAACACCTTGTGTTCTCCGTTGCTGAGTTAGTTCTTCAATTCTTTCAGCAAACCTAGCACTTAAATCGAAGGATGGCGCCCACGCCGTATCACAGATCAATACAAATGAATGTATATAAAATATATTTAAAAACATAATACACATAATACGAACATAAACAAAACACACAAAATATCTCGCCCGTGATTTCGAGGGGACGCAGTTTGCTATACGGTATCGCTTAATTTAACAAAGAACTGATTTTCTGTTGGTGTGGTCGAAGTCGATATTGCTGTTCATCTTCACTCCGAAAACAGTCTCGATGGTAACAGCAAAGCATCAATTATACTACGGTTCGTAATACACAACGCAAGCATCCGTTTCCTACTCGCGTGCCTATTGTTTAAAGATTCGATGCTTGCATGAGCTGAGTCACTGAACCTATTGAGACCATTTAATCCGAGATTCATGTTAGACAAATGCTCAAATAACGTATTTCAAGTTGGACGGTGAAACGAGTGCATTACCGCCAAACTGTCGTTTGCTTAAAACTCTATATCGTAAATTCTTAGCGGTCTGCATAAGGTACAAAGCTTGTGCGTAACATGAGATTAATGTTAACTAGGAAATGCCTTAGATGTATATTTTGTGTAACCGTCCTTTTGAATAGTTTAGATGAAAGGAAATTGCACGATGATTTATCGAATGACAATGAAAATTGACCCAATAAATTCCATATATGACTCAATCCCCAACTTAAGCGCGTACGGTGTGTTCAATTTGTTGTATAATTCAGCGGAGAGGTAAGACGAACTTGCACAAAACTGGCTCGGTAAAAATGCTGGTGTAACAGAATGTCCATCAGGCATATGTTTTAAGCGTTCATTGTTCCTCGGCTAGTTGTCAATAATATTGTTATATGCTGCACCTAATTAAGTGGGGAGCTGCTTAAAAATGTAACTAAAGAATTATATCTCTTTGAGTCTTTTCTAAATCACATTCATGAAACCTGGTATTTCTGTGCTGAGTAATTATAGGTGCATTTCAGCCAATAGAGGAATTTTACTCATTAGCAGCATGGATGAATTTACGATTGCGTTATTTGATAGCCGAATAAGCGAAGATAGAGGCGTCTTAGTCATACTAATAGCAATACCATAGATAATAATATAGATATCTGATAAGGCTACGACTGTAGTTAATAAGATATAATTAATAAAAATAACAAAACGCTCACATAATTATTGTTAATTGCTCTTAAGAAAATTATATCGTAAGTCAGCGCAGTTTAAAATTAAGCGTGACAAACGCGCTGTATACAGGTCTAAAAATTAACCTTTTCTACTTTACATTCATAATAGAAAGAGATGTTTCCAAGTTGAAACATCTATGTAGTAAAAATACAGCTAATGAAGTTATTCAAAAAGTAATTTGCTTTTTTAGTAACTTCTTTGCCGACGACGTAGTGCGCCTTTATGCGTGCACTCTTTTTTGTACAAAGTCTGCATCATATCCAACCGTTAGTGCAACTGGAAAACTTCTACAGGACCTCATCTTAAAAAAATATCATCAAAATGAGATGGATATTTGCCATTAACTCATTTTGTCATACTTTTTGGGTTTGGGATCGGGATCAACATCAGTGGAGGAAAATTTTCAGAAAAAAGGCTATATTTTTATAAAAAAAACTGCAGTTATAGTCTTTCCACTTCTCTAGTTGAGAAGCTGATGTAATTGGCTTCCGTTTGAAATGCAACTAATCTCCATTAATTTTCATTATTAATAAATTTTAAACATTTTTTTGTGACCTGAAAAGATCTGCTTACGAGATAATATACTAAAACTTGAATTTGATTGGGACTTTGTTTACTGTTGGTGACGCAGTTAAATGCCTCTATAAAAAACAGGATATATTTTCCAACTTGTTAGCGAGCTCGAAACGACCGACTAGAAGTTTATTTTCCTGCACTGCTATGAGCTGGCGTTGGAAATTGGCACTATTTAGCAATTATTAATATGAAGAAAATCTAGGGATGATCAGATCATTCTAACAGACAAATATATACATAATTAACGAAAATATCACCTTTCTACCTAAGAAATTAAAAGAATCATTGTACACATAACAGAATTTCTTTGTTAAATCTCAAAAAATTTCCAAAAAAGGATAATCAAAAATCATTCGGAAAGTATTAGATATTCAAACAAAAAGTATCGGAGCACCTTTGCTCAATGTTCAAAGATGTATAAAATTACCTGGGTTTTAGTAATAACGTTTTCACATACCAAAAATTAAACCTAATGCCCATCTCTCGGGTCAATGAATCATTGTACGCACCGCTTGGGAAATTGAATAACTAGACATTTTGTCCTATCTTTTACTGTTTTTGACGATCACTATACTAAATCTGCAGTCGTAGTTTCAATATCAAAATCCGAAAAATATTGAGTTCTAGTAAGAACATTTTAAATAATTATTGGTTTAAAAATAAGAATCCTATCGACTTGATTATGTTTTGAGATTATTTCCAAGAAACAATCAAAATTAATATCGATATCTCAAAATCCAAAGCAGCACTTCAAATTATCATTATCTTAAACCGTTTTCTCTGTAAAACCCGATCCCGAAACGTGCGTATACGCAGCTGATTCCACAAAAAAACTCGAGCTCTTTTGCTAAAAAATTTTCAATTTTTTACTTTACTGATTTTTATGTCTGTTTTAATCTACTTTTTTCGAGTGCGTTGTTTCAGTGCGTCAGAACGGAGTACTAAAGATTCCGTTAAAAGGATCTGACTTTTTGAGGAGTTTAACCGATTTTAAAAAACTCAGTCGGGTAACTAACTGACTCCAAACAGCGGATTTTAACTCAAGAGCGAAGTATTAGCCGCTCTATAATTTTAATTGCCTCAACGAAGGTCGATTAATGTGCATATTCAACTCTAATTTTTACCCAAATCGTAATCGCAATTTGGGCGCCGTTGCCAGAATAAATGCTAAACACACTAAAATTGCAAATATTCGGTATATGGGTGAAGTTTCTCTTAATTTCAAAGTAGAACTTGTTATTACCCGCATAATCTTTGCGAAATATGTCGGGTGAAGTGATCCCTTTCAGAATAGCCTCGCAAACTTTGTTTGAGCCTCAGCATCATTGAAACTCTTTTCAAAGCACGCTTTCAAAGCATGCTTTGCACGCGAAGTCTGTCTATATTTTTGCCAGAAATCATTCTGGTGTGCAAATCCAGTAAAGGTATGAAGTGCAAAAGCTAGGCTCCTGCCGCCGCTTAACGTAGTCTTCACGGATATGTTATGTGAAAACATATTTGTTAGGCAGTTCAGGTGACAAAGCTACACAATTCAACCTGATACAAGCTGACAGTCGACGCTTGCTACAACTGCCTTTGACTTAACCGTTATGAACAAGATATACCATAACGTTCACACCAAATATTTCATTTGAAAAATCGGCAGCAATATTTAAATAATTAAAAATTATTCAGAAGAAAAACGTTAGAATTAAATTTGAGAGTCGTATCAAATTAGTTAGGTTTCGGACCTCTTTTCCACAGAAAAAATTGAAGGTTTTATATACATATACGCGAAGGATATAATTTCTGGTGTTCTTAGTTGACTGAATACTTGTATAGCATCCACAATGAATAAAACGATATTTCATACAAAATACAACTGTCCATTGATGTATATGGCTTATATCCTAATCGATCACTTCATTCTTCATTGTTCAAACCAGACATTTAAACAGACTCGACACAGAGACGACACACAGACTGGAGTGACAACGGTTTCTTATCTACTTTCCTTCATTCTTACAAATGAGCATCTTGCCCCAATTTCATTTCAATACGTCTTTTATCTTTCTCCCAGCCCTCTGAGCTCATTTTAGTTTACAAAACTAGAGTTACCTTTGCGTATGTAAAAATTTAAACCCCATGGCGCTAGAAGGCAAATGCAATGAGCATACCTTACATGCGTGAAAAAAATTTTAATGATTGAAGCCTTTACAATTCTGAAAAGCTTTCTCCGCAGAATCAACTTCACACGCTTTTTTCTTGAGAATAATTTCATCTATAGAGCCTATAGATACAGACGCTAGTCTCCCCTTTTTCAGTGTATCCCGCATTCACAAGTCGGTCCAAGTACGAACCTCGCGCTTTGCCTCTCAGCTGCATCCACAAATACTAGAAACTCGAAAAATAGCAAACTGAAGGATGGACAAAAATGATAGAAAAATATGAATGTTTTCTTCTGCTGTTGTAAGTTGTTAAACTAAATGTCTCAAAGCTGCATCTTGAGCGTGTCGTCTTCCGATTTTATGTGAGAAATTCTAGAAATGTTTTTTGTTATTTCAAGCCCTGTCGCGTTCAAAATATTCCCGCCCAATTGGCTAGCAGACAACACCGGCATTGTGTTTTCTAGAGGCACGTTGGAGACTTGAAGCGTTGTTCGTACCGAGGTGCTGGGTGTGATTGCGTCGTGCTTATTCAGTTTCTTGAAATTCATCAAAAAAGGTGAGCATCGTAACGGATATGTATCATATTAGTCAACTCCCACGTAAATTGCTAGTCCGACGAAGGCAGTTTCAACCTAAATGAACCCCATGCACGCCTATTGGATGACGCCCGTATTCGGCAGCAGGGGGCCACCAATGTAATTTCTGTGACCCTGAACGCCGGCAATTGGCTGCTTCGCCAAGTACCTTGTCTGAGGGAGCCAGCGTATCCTTAGCGCTCCCGCTACCGTGTTATCAAGCTGTCGACGGTTGGTGCGTTTCGCCACCTATCGGTGGCACGAACCACAGACACACCTAACTCAAGACTGTTTTCCCCGCAGCAATGTCGAGCAAGTACTCGAGCGACAACGGTCGAATCTTAGGGTCAACATTTTTCGCGGATTCTTCGCGATCGCCACATATGAGTCGAGTGGTCATCGCTTTGACGTCGAACGTCCGTCTCGTGCGATGGGCACTGCACAACGTGCCTCTCCTCGCCCTCTGGCCACATACCCGCTGTTACGTTACTTTCGTACATGCACACAACAAATTGGCAGTTGGTATGACAAAAACAGACAGGTGGATTGGGAAACGGCATTGAAACGCAGTTTCCACATTGTCTGTAGCAGCGTCTTTCTTATAGTTGTGTGCCAATGGACAGCCATTACGGTGCTAGCCTGGAGAATCTTGTGTGGCGCCAAAATGTGAAGCCCAACGGCTATGGCTAGGGAGAGCGGCAAAGTCTTGGCGCGCTTTTGGGTGTGCGACAGTAAATGGGCATTGGATCTGGGGGCAAGTAAACCGTTTTACAAATGATCGAAACAGCTAAGTTTCATACGGTGAGCGTTTTAATTCCAGAAGCTAACAGTTCATGAAGTTCGTGACCTCTCTCTTCTCTGGTTGGTCGCATGGTACTGAATCAGAGACGGTAAGCGGAAATGGAGATTTTCTCATGTCCATGTGTTTGGACTATTATTGTGTATATCACGCATTTGCGCTAACCTATAGGAAACTCGTGTAGATTTATCGGTACGAGCTAACAAATAACCTACTTGAGTTGTCGCGTGCAGTGATGACTTCCGCTCACGCAAGTGTCCCAGCCTGATCGCTGACCGTGCTATTCATATCTAAGCGTTCCGGCTATCACTGCCGCGAAGGAGCTATCATTTATACCAATTTATCTAGTGGCGTACAGGCTTCTCGTTCTAATTTGAATTCTTCCTTGCTAGAATCGGCAGTGTTGTCCTCACTCAACTTTAACATCAAGCCGTTGTATTTCTATTGGCACCTCACGTCGTGACTGTCACCCAATTTCCAGATGGCGACAGGCGAGGATGGCGTCCCGACCTTCAAGTGTGTATTGGTCGGCGACGGCGGTTCCGGAAAGACAACCTTTGTGAAACGCCATCTTACGGGCGAGTTTGAAAAGAAGTACGTGGCCACGCTTGGCGTTGAAGTTCACCCCATCGTGTTCCACACGAGTCGCGGTACGATTCGTTTCAACGTGTGGGACACCGCCGGACAGGAGAAGTTCGGCGGCCTACGTGACGGTTATTACATTCAGGCACACTGCGCCATCATGATGTTCGACGTGACATCGCGCATAACCTACAAAAACGTGCCCAACTGGCATCGAGATCTCGTTCGCGTCTGCGAGGGCATCCCAATCGTTCTGGTCGGAAACAAGGTTGACGTCAAGGACCGCAAGGTCAAGGCCAAATCCATCGTGTTCCACCGAAAGAAGAACCTACAGTACTACGATATCTCGGCCAAGTCTAACTACAATTTTGAGAAGCCATTCCTCTGGTTGGCGCGCAAGCTTATCGGCGACACCAACCTGGAGTTTGTCGCGATGCCGGCCCTCGCCCCGCCCGAAGTACAGATGGACCCCGAGTGGCAGGCAAAACTCGAGGACGATATGAAACAGGCGCAGAACACCGTGCTTCCGGATGAAGAGGATGACGACCTGTAAACATGCCTAGCCTCGCCCGTGGTTCTGACGACGTGACAACGAGACCATTCGACATTGGACGACGTGTTGCAGCCGATATCGACGATCCACCAAAGGGCGGGAAGAGTTTCCGGAGACCGTGCTGACGGACGAGTGGGGCAAGCGGCAAAGTATTGGACTATAACGTCTTAGAGTTTTTTCCCAGCACAAATGTCGCGGAGTGCTCTTACATCGATCGATTTCGCTAGCCGTCAAAGGCCGTAATTATTGACTTTTCGTTCATTTGGAGGGGGGGGGGTTGCTTAATATAACGAATGCGTGATGGACACAAGCAACAAACGATTGTGAGAAGAAATGATCGTGGTACCATAATACGAAATGCAACTTAAGACAATGACGATAAAATGACAGCAACTAACGAAAAACCTGCAGTGTCTACCCGGAAAACCGGACCGTTAGCTATGTAACGAGGCTAATAAAGTACGCAGCGCAAGACTTGCATCGCAATCTAGCCACGACGCAAGAAAAATTAATAAAAATAAGTCAAAGGGAGGACAACTGAGGTTTACTAGGGTCGCAGGCAAAACAAGTGTTCTCACGGGGTGGTTCCGGGACCGGGCAGGGTTTCAATGTATCTAGGGATTAAAAATCGTTGTTACATAGTTTTTTTTTGAGACGCTTAAGTTCGCGGACTCACTGCGCTTTGCAGTTTGACTATACGCTGCAAATACTCTTGCATTTTCGGCCTAAGTTATGCCTCACGGGCAGCGAAACAGAGTAGACCTTTGCGTGTCGAGTATGAAGGCCGTGCAGAGGGTAGCGACAGTCAGAGCGAATGAGAACGCAAAAGGGAGACAGAAGCTGTAGTTGGTATAAAGAAATTCTGTCAATTTCAACCGCCGAAGCTAACTAATAATGATAATGTCAACGATGATGATAATAATAATAATAATGAGTATCAACATATAATAAACACATAGGGAGTTTATTGAACGACAATTATAAATAAATTACACGACTAATAAAACCATGCGGCCGTAATAGGTAACCGGAAGCTTATTGACGGATTAAACTTTATTTCTATAGCAAGACGTTTTCAGGCCTAATATTAAGCGCGTTATTAAGTTACTATAAAGTTCACCAAGACTAGTTCTTCTGGCGGCAGTTTTTTGTCATCAGTACATAGTAGCCAGCATGAAATGGAGGACATCCAAGTTAGCAGGGATAGATATAACGTAACCGTTGGTAACCGTTTCCAGCCCAAGGAAGCAGTGCAGAATAGGTATAGGATGGGAAAAAACCCAACGAGCGTTTTGATTTATAGCTTTACATGATTTAACTAAATGGTAGCAACGAAATTTCGTGGTCTGTTGGTTCGTGGTTCGTGGTCTCTGCTGCAGCGTACAAGCCATTATTTTATCTCAGCTGCTTTTTACCTTCGATGTGGAAATTGGAGATTGACATCTGTATGCCGAGTTCGGCGTCTCATTTTATCGACAGTGGTATCATATCAGCGAGTTCGTTGCATCGCTGAACCTGATTTGGGTATATTTGTACGCATAAAGAATTGCTTGTATAAGAATTTTAAAATAATACGATCGCGGATACGGCGAATGAACAATACCGTAACAGCGACACTCTTATTCTATGTATCCTTGACTGTACAGATGATGTGCTACGTTTTAGCGGAAGTGTTTTTTCCTCAAGTCAGTTTCATTATGAAGATGGGGATTTTTAACTAAACACGCTGCTCCAGTCTTCACCCAGACGGTCCAGAAAGAGTCACGCGATGCTCGCATGCGTGTCGAAGATATATAGTTGCCTGGTTGGTGACAGATGGACGGCTAAGGATACTGAAAGTAAAGATATTGAGGGCGCTATGATATTGACTATTCACGCCTTCATTTGCTCATTATGAAAAGCTGTCCTGTGGCCCGCAGTTGCTCGACGCAGATAAACGTACGGGGGGTTGCGAATCCGGCTTATGAGCAAAATCCGGCGCGTCGGAAGTGTACACGCATACCGATAGTATTGCCTTATAGAAGCGGCACCGATCGGTGTAGAGAAGCAGCTTGTGCTACTTGTTGCGCTTCTCTATAAACGCGCGATTGTACACGAACAAGCTGAAAGACCTGTCATCTAAATACTTTTCTACGTACGTGTTTCTAACTAAACATATAATCGTGTAGGACGCGTAGTTATGTATATTTTAGGAAAGAGTGCAGATCTTGCGATCTAAGCTTAGGGTTATACTTAAGTTTTTCCATGCATAACTGAATTATGTAATCTATGGCATTCGTAATAGATCTATACCGTATTTAGTCATTGCTTTATACAATTGGTAGCTTCTGGACGTAGATTTCTCATGTCGACCTTCTTCAATAACAGGCCATGCTTGCACATTATCCTCTTCTCCATAATTCTCCTTATGTTTTTCAGCGAACATATCATTAAAAGAACGGTGCTCAACTACGCAAATCAGAGCCATTCTTTGTATACAGTCTTGACAACGCATAGCACTGAAGGCAGTCACGGCAAGCATCAGCTGCACTAATCCGTCTTAGACGAGCCACATAGTCTAGAAAAAGACACTTTCGGTTATATTTCTCTTTTTTTATTACTGTTTATAGTTTCAGCAGGGTATTCTCTTAAAGTGGCACATTGTGCGAGTATACAAGACAGGTAGATCATTGTATGTTTAATTTGTGTTAGTAAATTCGAGGTCGTCTTCGCGGATATGGGGCAGGTGGCAGCCAGCTATCGGGCATCGTGGGTAGGTAATGGAACGAATGTAGGGTACAATCGTTGTGTAACAGTAGAGGTGACGGCACCGCCGATTTCGGACGGCGGTTTTGATCGGGGCCCGACTTAAAGGGTCGAGGTTGCTCTCGTCAACGTCAACCATCTGAACGAAAAGTTAGTTACACACGGAGCAAACACTACACGGTTAGAATGCAACGAGCCCTCTTAACGTGTCTATCGTTAAGAACCTCAAACTTAAAGAATTGATACAAATAGTTTATTCATATGCACATAGTAACCTCTATACGCGAGCGCTGGATCACCTCAGCCTTGGAGCTGTGATGTCGTTCGAGGGAAGTTGTCGTAACGAATGTCAGTTTCATGATGATTATATCACATTTCTCTTGAATTTTGTGTGCAAAGCCCCATCGCACCGAATGAACTTGCGGTCTTAGTTGTTGACGGTCGGCCCACACCATCATCAAATGTGGTGAAATCTCAGGATGCAGACTCATTGTATGTTCAGATTAATAGAGTTTGTCTTGCGAAACAATAGCGTATACGTTGAGCTAAGTATCAGCCCTGAAAAATTCTTACGATGCAGACTCTCCACAGCATAACGCCATTTTTCCTTCGTCGCTTACCGAGGCGACTAAGGTTTTTATAGATACTTGCTAACACTTGCATAACGACGTACCTAAAATTAGAATCGTAATACTATAGCCCTTTAGAAAAAGCAGCAAGATTATTCGTTGGTGTTCATCGTGACAAGCTGAATGGCGATAGTTGAGTTGTTTTGTAGAACTGAGCTGTATAGCCTTTTCTTTATAGTTTTCGAATCTTTCAAGTCTTCCCTTGTGCGATGCCCGCACAGCATGGATGAGGTTGGGTCTGTTTACTTATGTCATAAAGACGTTAACATAGCTGAAGGGCATTTGTCAGGAGCTTCCTTTTTTACCCATAGAAAACATAAAAGTAATGTTGAAAAAGGACCAAAGACTAACGGTCCTGTCTGTACAGTTCTGCTTCAACCTAGACTATAATTGTTAATTTACGTGAAATACATAGCCTCGGTCATGCATTTTTTCAAAATGTCAGTTCATTGCTTTAATTCAAAAATCAGTGTCAAAACACTGAAACTAAATTTTCTGATGTGCCTCTGCTCACCGCAACATATGCCCAGTTCACAAACCCGCATAACAAAGGTGCACGTCTTCTTAGCAACGTCTTCCTTGTAATTAAAATAGTAAATTACGTTTGGATAATAATTAGTATACTAAAGACAGCATTTTAGCAGACACTTACTTCGGTATCTTCGGTGCCTTTCTGGCCGCGTGCAGTCGATTTTGTTCTGCCTGTTAACTCGCCGGAAACCCTTGGGCGGTTGACAATCGTCTGAAGTTGCCTCATTTCAGGGCAGAGATCCTCTTCGTCGTTAGTATCAAGATCACCTTCTGCTGTCACCTGTTGTAACTGCGCCGTAAAGTTCCCATCAGGTGCCTGCGGCCAGAGTAAACATAACTGGTAAGTTGCGTGGGTAAAAAATATTGCTTTATAATAACTGACCGGTTTACCGTACTATATAGTCCATGAAAGACATCTTTTGAAGATAACGAGTAGACAAGGCACCCACAGCATAGAACCTGCAGGGAAGTGCAAAATAACTTGCAAATATAAGAATAAAAGTAACAATTTACACTAATACTAGTGTATGTTCGGTTCCAATATCGGTTTAGTTGCAGTGGTACCTGAAGCGCAGCCTGGACGCAAAGCTGATATTTATTGATTTTCCTTTCAACTTCATGCAGGTTTCGCATCGCACCGATGACGTCTGCACGATAGGCATTGGTTATCAGAGAACAATAATCCTGGAAATCCATAATGTTTTCACAACATTTTAAACATCCCATGTTAAACATGTATAATTTGTTTTATTTATAATATAATTATTTTCATAATGGATGTAATTACCTTTAAGACACTGTCAATGGTGCTTGCACAGCTAACCAATTTCCGCTTGTCGCTCTTAGTTTCATCAAGTAAGTCTTTGCACTCTGTACGGAAAGTGCTAATTGTATTTCTTGCCATTGTCGCATAACAGCGTCACTTACCGCTTCGTATACAGCTATTCTCCTTTCCTGCAAGAGGAAATCGATGTCTCGTTATTTCGAGCTATGGAGGAAATGTCAGATGTTTCTTGAAACGTGCTTTATGCTGACCTTCGGTAGGGAAATAGGAAGCCAGCGCGCTGAGGATAGCCTTGGCCATCTGGCAAACCCCCATTTTCCTCGCTGCTATTTTGACTGATCTACTGCCGTCAGGAAATTCTCTTTTGGAGAAATCAAGCTTGTGTCTCTCTCCAACTTCCTTCGGAGGAGCTAATATGGTGGGATGGCAAAGAAATTTCCTCCAAGTTTTGCCACATTCCATTATTCATTCGTATTCTTCATGATTCTCGTTTCCGACAGTTGAATGAACGGTGGAAACATGTGTAGTAACCAACATTTTACCTCACACAAAATAAGAAGTTAAGGCTATTATTTGATGCCAAAATAAGAGTTACTGAGTGAGACAGTCTATCATGTCGATGTGTCCGATTTCATGATTCCGATTTCACTGATTTCCGAATATTGTGTTTTGCCCGTTAAAGCATCTCTCCTAAAAAATAAGGCACGAATGGGTGAAAAATATCTAACGATATATTACTGATCTGCAGCAATGGTAAGCGGCTCATAAAGACAGAAAACTTCTCTCAGTACCTTAACAGAATCATACTACTCGCCATTTGTTGTTAGCATTCCAGACGATTTACGTTCGTCAGCCAGATCGATTTTCATTTGAGTTTAAAGTTCATCGAGATCAATTTATTGTATATTAGCGTACTCCTCGTAGAAGCACTAGAGCACCAAATGATAGACAAGTAACGAGATGAAAATGCTACATTTCATCGACATGTTTTCTGATCGACCTAATAGGCCTACCACTACGATTCTACTATTCTACAATTATAACTAGTACTGCTACTCTAATAAAATGTGTGTAATGTTTTATCGACACTCTCTTACTGATCTCAAAAGTCTTTCTTTTAAAAATTATCTGATAGTACGTCTCTTACAGCTGAATACAGCTAGTGGCGCGCAGATGGACAATTCAGTTTGTTCTAAACGTCGATGAACGACAATTCGAACAATTCCAGACTGTCTAGATTCCGTCCGAAACGAGAGTTCCATCGAATACGAACGTCGTCGAGCAGAGATCCGGCCAATTTCTGTTAGGGGTATAGAAACCGTCACTTACTGATCAGGTGGCATTCGGTTTCAGAGGCCTTTTTCACAGCTGTGTTTAGCAAAGTGATCACGGAATATTGTGAAGAGTTTATAGGGCGATATGCGCTGAAATGGGGTCGACAGACAACAGCGCTAGCCCAGGTCGAGTCGCCCTTAAATGGGTGCAACTACTCGAAAAGGAATTCGACAAGGTGCGTCAGTGAAAAGTTAGGTGGACACGACCTAATTGCTTGCCTGATTACCGTGGCTGTGTTGACCACCCGTTAGCAGTCATGTCATTTTGATTAATAGATGTTTTGATTAATAGGCGGCAACGCCTTGCAGCGGTGAATTTGCTAGTCGCATAGCTATGGAATCAACAAGATCTGTGGCTTGCAACAATTACACTGCTTCAACGCTTCTAGAATCTAGCAACCTTTTAATTCTAGTGGATTTTGTGTTACCTGCCCGTGAAAACTGCTTTTGGCGACACAATTACTCGTCAGTTGTATAAAGACGATGAATGTATGTCAAAGGTATGAGCTCGATTAAAAGTCGTTAATTTTTTCACCAAGAAGGTGCAACTACTACAGTTAAAAGATGCGCACCTAAAACAGCTGCGTCCTACAGGTTCGTTTTTAAAAATGAATGCATAACGTGATCGCGTAATATATTGTTGATTTAAAATACGTCTAGTTTTGCAAACCCATGTTGACTTCTTGTGAAATCAAAATTGTGTCAGCTATTCTGACTTCTTGAAAGATATCTCATTAAGTCTATACGTTTATTTATTTTACAAAGAGTAGTAATTGTTTTTTTTTTAATGGAATTCAGGCTTTGCTGAGTATGCTTTTACTGAAAAAGTCAGGTTCCAAAAATTTTGTTTCAAATGGAACGTACTGAACAATACTATTGCGTTTCGCATGCAGGATTTCATGTAAAATGTAACCTTTTAAAAACGTTTTCTAATATACCCACCTACATGACTGCGAAACGGTGTCGGAATCACCGCCTCGAATTACCGTTGAGTTCATTCGTTCCAGTATCCGGCTAGCAGGCTACTAGTTAACTCGTTTAACGTCTCTTTCTTTTACAATCGGCTATGAAGTGAAGGTGAGCGCAAAGAATGAACCCATATGTAGCTTCAATGTGCTGTGCACGATATTACAACATGTTGGCCTTTAAAAAACAATGACAGGATTGTTGAGGCTGGAAACTTTAAGCATGCGATTTCATAGACAATCGTTTTAAGAAGTATGTGCATTACTGCATCTATACGCAGATTAGAATTGCGAACAAAAATGCTGATCTTTTTCTCTCAAATAATAACATTTTATCGTAGCACATACGGTCATCGACTGTTATCATACAATCCGGTCTCGTATCATGTTGAAAATATGTTGTTTATTTACTCTGACACGCGCAATACGTTTGTGTCGTTAGTCTGTAGCACAAATAGAAAGATTTTCTATCAATTAGGCTAGCTGGCAGTTGGTGTGTACCCCAACTAGAAACATTGTACACCGACGTTTATATATCCAAAAGGTGATATAAAATATAATTTTAATGTAAACCCGTAAGGGCAACGTAAAGATTTTATCGGAACCCAGGCAAAACCTGAATATTCTTGCAAATATCATTCGATTTTTCAACCCAGGTTTCTTCAAAGTCTGCCGGGTTACCGCCAAAGTGTATCATTCCCGCATTACATTTCCTTAACTTCGCCGATTTTTTTCCTAGACGTTGACTCATTCTGGAACGATTACATGGATTTAGTATTAATATGAAGTAGCCCGTAACTCTAAACCGCTCGTTTAGTGCCATCACTTGCAAATGACCGCATTCAACTTTTCATTTATAACATAACTGAGTGTGTATATTGATAAATTAAAAGTATACATAAAAATCAAAGCACTATGAAAACTAGAAAATTAGGCGCGCTTGAAGTTATAGGGGTGAAATTAAGAAAAATTATTACAGCAAGGTTGAGATCAGTCAAATAAAAGAATAAGAGACAAGGCGAGATTCTCAGGTGCACTATATTTTGACTTCAAGCAAAGGCTAGCGAAGACTGCAATGTGCAGGCCGCATTTGTTCTGCTAACAAAGCCTGGCTTTAAGGGTTACATGGTTAGTTTTTACCTCAGTAATTTCTCACTCGAGCGCATTCTGCCGCGAAACTGTACATTATTCTCCATTGTTACTAGCAACCCAGATATACGGCAGGAGCCAATAGGTGGATGCTTTCATGCGCACACATTTTTTTTCACCTACATGATTGTTTCAGCTGGCTGATTAAATATACGTCGACGGCAACGACTCCGTC
>MNPL01027793.1:0-12269 GCA_002081605.1 Tropilaelaps mercedesae
ATATATATATATATATATATATATATATATATATACAGGAAGCTCGTATCTAAATCAGCGGCTCAAAACGAATTTGCTACAATGAGGTCTACTCTTCAGCGGCCACAGTCAAAACGTGTCACGAATCTACTACGACCGAAGGCTTTAGATGCCGAAAAATGCGTATGTGAACAACTAAAGCTATCTGGAATCCGTTTCTTGAAGAGATTATGTTTTTTAAGATAGACTAACAATTTCGATGTTTAATGACAATAAGTGTTTAGGTAGGCTAGATTATAAGATATCCTCGAAAGATTGAAAGAACGTTGCATTCATCATCCACTTGAAGACAAACTTACTCACGGTTTCCCAAGGGATTATTTTTGTCCTTCTTGCGTATTATCTCTTCATCACATTTATTGCAGGATTTTACTTTATTTGAAAGCTGAACAGTATACTTATGTAAATGACTGGTTTTCTGGTGGAGCACGTGAAAATCCACCAGAAAATCAACTAACGAATAAAAACATTTGGACAGTGAACAGAATTAAGTATTTATTTTTACATTAAATACCCAGTATCATCACCATGCTTTGAGAAATTCCTTCTCGTCGGTAGCCTCTTTTGTTTCGAAATAGCAGAATTTTCAATTTCGGTTTGAAATCGCCCAATTTTATGGACTTCATCGTATGCAGTAGCGAGCTTTGGTCGATCACTTTCGAATCCGCGTCTTTAGTGTTACCTTAATATTGGACATTTAAGCCAGATCAAGCCACAGTGAGTGTGAAAGAGTATATATATATATTTTAAAATTCAAGTATACAATCCTCTAACAACTTTTTTTGCGTTTCGAATTATATGAGATTATATTTTCTAAACAATTAAATTTCATTAATCTTATAGCCTTTAATTAACCTTATGGTTTTAGTTTAAGGATGATTTTAACGTTTTAAGTAGATCGGCGTTGCTGTCCGTTGTGTTTAATTACATTTTAATAAACCGAGTATACGATGCAACGAGTCTGGAAATATACGAAGTTATGCATGGCTAACCAAAGTAATACTTTTGACATCTTCTGTAATAATAATTTTGCCAAGGAAATATGAATTGCGACACCAGGTTCACCGCATACCATTTCGTAGTTCAATATATTATTTGAAATTTTTTTTAAATAAGATTAAAAAGCTCATTGGGTTTAAAAAGAAATTAGAATAAGTTATGTTGGAACGTCGATAATCTACAAAATCATCTATATTATGTGTCTAATAGGATGTTCTATTCGAAATTGATGTATGTCCTAAACAATCATACACTCCAAGCGGTTGCAAAATAAGAAAATTCTCAATTTATGTTTATTATATGGTAACTGGTATATCAATTAATAAAACGTTGGCGTTGTATTAAAGTTGTAGTAAGTTAAATAAGTTTTCCAAAGATTATCTAATGAATCAAGAATGGGGCCCTATCCGTAAAAAATAATTTTAGAGGCATCTAATTAAAGGTATGTAGAAAAAGTTTGGCTTTACATCCAATATAAGGTAACATTTTGGCTTAGAATTGCAACTTCTGTAAAACTAGCTAGGTTTTCAGACTCTGTTGACATGAGCCTCGACATCGACAGAAGGTATAGAAAAATTCGACTTCACCTTTAAATGCGCCATCAAGGCGCCATCAAGATATGTTAAAATTGCCCACTAATACTTTTCTCCGTTTTCAAGAAGAACGCATATATATATATATATATATATATATATATATGTTCACGATTTGTTTACGCTCTACTTTAACCGGCGGCGAGAACAAACAGATTGGTCTCGGATTGTTTCCTGGAAAATGCTCTTGCGTGTTGCCCTGCAACATGTTTTCTCCCGGTAGCAACTTCGTGAGCTGTCGTAAAGTCCTTCTGCTTCTGGTCGGTCCATATTGTTGGTGTCGTGACGTTCGACGCTATCTTCTTCACTTTCGAAATATGAATAAAGGGCCTCTTTGCGCACACTCGTCGAAAATACGCTAACGTTGTTGTTCTCACGCTGACTCATATTACGAATCTACCTTTTTTTGTATAAATGCTGAGACCCCTTGTTTGTACTTAAACGCCGAAAAAGGAACCTTCTTGGCAAGCATTTTTGAGTGTAGTAGGTTTCTTCGACAGTTTCAGGACAAGGCCGCTCTTTCGTAATGTAGCTAAATCTGGCACAAAAAATTGGAGCGCCGATGAGCCTCACGTCAAACGTATACAGGAGGTTCATTCCAAATGCATGTATTGAATACCTGTTTAATGTTTTAATGAATCTTTAATGAGATTTTAATAAACAAACCGCCAATGAATGTATCAATTTTAGTCGCTGTTGGTCGCTTCCAAATAGACGCCACGAAGGCCCTGATTTTGCCATATTGATACAAAACAAATACCTGACAAATGATTGAAGTGCTTCAACTCTCGACGCAATAAATGCGCCATCGGAGGATGTGGATTAATTTACCGATCTAAGGTGATTGTGGTCTACTCTGTCAAACAGCTT
This sequence comes from Tropilaelaps mercedesae, assembly GCA_002081605.1. Lineage (NCBI taxonomy): Eukaryota > Metazoa > Arthropoda > Arachnida > Mesostigmata > Laelapidae > Tropilaelaps > Tropilaelaps mercedesae. The sequence continues at coordinate 2,502 of MNPL01027793.1, forward strand.
AGCAGCGAACAACTATTCGCCAGATACTAGAACGGGTGTAATATGTTCCACCCTCATGGTATTCAAACAGTCTCACAGCACTAGTACGCTAATTGCTCGCATGGTGAAAGATGCATACTTTTGGTACCCCTCTGTTCTTCCGGTCTTCCTATCACCCAAGGGTTGCTCGAAACGGGATCGGGTCTTGCATACGTTGTCACGGATTCGTCGCCTTCATGTACTCCCTGTAACGCTACCAGTCCAATGACAATCGAGTGGCCATGAGAGAAAAGTTCTCTCGGAGACTTCAGTTTGCAGACATTAATCAAGCGGTGAGATAGTTGATCGCTTTGGACAGCGCAAGCGTCTAACGAGCAGCGTTGTTCTCTCTAGTCCGCAATCCTCGCCTTTGGTGGATGTGTCTCTTCAGGCTGAATACCGGGAGCCAATATAGACTCGCTAGTAAATGGAGCCAATCTAAGGGATCAGAAATTATGGCGTACAGCTAGCTAATCAATTGTACCCGCGTCATTATTACGCTATTGGCTGCTAGGGTTATAAAGTCAGAGCATGGAAGCGGAGAAAAGAATCTGCATATGTATTTTGTATTGGATACTCGCTGATTTTGAGGATGGCCATTGTAAGAACAGGCATCGTATCGCATTGAACCACGTATGGTAGAGATTCAATCCGAAGATTTCTGACTCATGGAGAATATTGATAGAAAATGCTTGCTCGTATGTTTAGATGATGTACGCATAGATATTTCTGAAAGTGATTGAAGACTGTTAACGAAAAAATGCAAGTCATTAGCAAGGATTGTTCACACAAAGCTAATTACTTCTTGTATTTCATTAACGCTATTGTGTACGAAAATACCATAAACAGAGTGGCATAAATTGCAATAGATTAAGTGGAAAAACATTTAGAAAATATTTGTAGATAGAAACATATTTGCTCAACGGGACAAATGTATCCTAGCCACTATATGCACTATATTAAAAAGCTTCATTAGCAAAAAAACTCACCGGATGTGCCCCCAAACAATTTTATCTACGTGGCTGACCCGCAAATTTACAAACGCCACAAGACTAGTTAACTATTTGTCTGTGATTTAACATATGTTTTATGCAGTTTTAGCGGATATAGATGTTGTCGTATTAACAACCCGAGCACGACGAAAACTCTTTGTCTGAACACAAAAATCGAATTTTTGTGTGAACCGGTTTTTACGCAACTGTGCTGCAGAATCTCCATCCGGACGGACAGCTGTTGACTCGTATATGGGTTTATCTTTACAGCGGAGATCTTAGCGTCTAGCGAAAGCCCACACCACTAGGCATTATCCGACGCTGAAGTGAACCTCAACAGCTTCAGACGACGAAGTAACAGTTGTGTGGCTTCTGATGTTATCATCGAGAACCCCCGCCCAGCGGCCGTCTTCATCGTTTGCAGCAGATCCGCACGTTCATGGCTAACGCCGAGGTAGTTACCGGTTGCCAACGGTGGGTCGACGTTAGTTCACTTTGATTCACTCGAAATAGCGAACGCTACTGACCGGTTCGGCCAGCACCATCCACCACAATGAGAGGCCGTTCGGAGGCCACACGCTTGATTTGGTTCGAATCAGGAGATATATAGAGCATTCTCGCTTGCAAGAGGCATCTGTTCTTTGCGAGCCGATTCTGTACATCCCACAGTTGAGGTGCTGCCCCAAGCGGGTACGGGTCACTATAGAGCTTCATGTACGGGCGTGTACGATGAATGGCAATATTCCACTTGCAGGAAGTGCAAGCAAACGATTTGCAAACATGACACTGGTGGCCCAACGGGAGTCGATGTGTTTATATTCAATAAAAAGAACGTCGCTCGTACCGCACGGCGTCCCAGTTAGTCCAAGCACAGCCTATGAAACGCAAAGGTTTCAAATTCAAGTCCTGGGTAGTAGCCGTCCTGTAACAATGATAGGTAGTGCAAGTTCTGACACACACACACACATGTACACATACATACAAATACGCATGCACAGAGAAAGAGAGAGAGAGTACACTTGTTCAACTTTTTCATGCTATTGCTCAACGTCGAGACGAAAGGGTGAGTGGGTGATCGATGCTAAAATATTGTTCCCCCCACCACAGCCATAACATGACGGCGGGATATGGTGAGTTCGTTGTAGGACGAATCTTCTTACGTCATAACTGCCTCCGAAAATCTTGAAACGATGTTGATCACTGATCGATGCGTCGAGAAGGGGAGACGCTGTTCGTCGTCGCTGCGAATAGCCACTTTGAGGGTGTCAGGGGTTGTATAATTTTATCACGTCCGGGCACCTACAACCACAGTGGTACACATTGGCTCATTCGGGATTCACACGATCAGGCCAGGTTGCAACAACTGATTTACGGCGTTTCGCTCATTACGCAAAATGTGCAGCTCAGCAGCAGCGGAGCCCGTGTGATTCGTAGGAAAAGTTAAGCACGCCAATTACGGGCGCATCATGTCGAACTCCACCGCATTGCGATCTCACGATTCGGTAACGAGCAAGTCACAACAACACTGCAGTTTCTTAGAGAGCGAAAAATGAACGCAATGGGTTGCAAATACAGTCAATGGATGCATGGAACGGCGACACGGCGGGTATGCTGTCTCGTGGGCACTACACAATCCGAGCTTAACATATTTCACGCTAGTAACGTATGGCACGCATGTTGACTCGTGAATAACGCCGTGTACCCAACGAATCTTCAAGGACATTAAGCGCGATGGAAAGATCAGGTTTCGGGATAACAGTAGCTCACCTAACGGAATAAAGTGTTGACACTTCAAAGAAAAATGAGACTAAATATCGGACTTTTTTTTGTCGTCGTGCTTGTGTTGTATTGGTGGCTAGGCAGCGTCATATCGTAAATTGATCATTAGTTGCGGTGCGCATCTACGAGCCATTAAATTGGCAGGTCTCCGGCGTCAGGTTGAGACGGACGAATCAACAATGGCCGTGTTGTATATCACAGTTAGCCCCCCGCTTTCGTCTAAAGGAGACGAGTCGAATCACATGCATGATCGGAATGACTAGTTGGGAATAATTTCACGCGTTTTACAAAGAGGAATCGAGAAAGAAAATCATCTCTGGCTTATAACCTATAAAGGCAATCGTTTTCAGATCCGAAAATGCAGATCTGGCTGTCCCGTAAACTCTTTAATATACACATGTAACTGGCTGCATGCATTCATAGTCTACTAAAAATATAGCCTCGATTTGTCAGAATGTCATGGTCATGTATGCGTGTCTACAGTTCTCAAACTCGTTATCATTCTTCGGATGTGAGACAAATTCTTTGTAGCTTCATAGCTTTGTACATGTGTCATGTTTGTTTCTAGCCACGTCAACAAATTTGGCTCACTAGGTACGTAACGTAATGGATCAATCGCTTTTGGCAATTCCCCCTTGCATCGCAACTGTTTGAACAGGATCCGCTGCAATTCAGACTATCGAGGTTTGGCCATATTCCACCAACTAGCGCTTATAAATTCACCCATTCCCACTTCGAATAGATTTTACGTGAACATAAATAGGTAGAGAAAAGGAGGAAACGAGAGAGAGAGAGAGAGAAACTGCTCAAACAAAACAGAACAGGCGTCCAGTGGTTCGCTACTGCTTACTGAACCCTTTACAACCGCTGTTTCTTCTCTGACCACCGCTTTCTGAAGCTCATTTCCGAAAATTCCGATTCGAGAAACTCCCGAAACTACGAACGAATTTGCTGTTTTGGATACGAGCCCCAGGCGTTGAAGTGTTCACAGCGGAATTAACAGTGGCGGGGAAGAGAGATTGTTGAGGGAAAAGATTCGCTGACTATTGCGGAGAACTACAATGATCGCCAGGCTGCGATCACGTCGAATCGATAGTTAAGCAGTCGCTCGGGCTTGCCTACCTTCTGGGCATTTCTCTCTAATTTACGTTTCGTCCGAAAGCGAGCACTTTCTCTAAACGGTCGGTACAGTTATTCTGCCGACGGCTCTGTCGACGGGTCGTGAAAGCGCAACGTAACGCAACAGTTTGCTTCAAAAAGTAGCATTAAGTGCCGCTGGCTGTTACCGTACAGCTGATGCAACCAGAATTGAAGATTCAGTGATGCAGTTTCGAGACGGTCTCATAATGGCCTTTCGGCTTTTGTGTCCTCATTCACAAGTAAGTGCATTTTAAGCATCTATCCGGCGTTAGTTTTCTATTAGCTAAAGAGTGCAGTGCATGAATAAAGACAAGTTGGCAGCTAGAAAAGTGAGTAGCGCCATTTTACTAGTGCCAAATAAAAAAATGTCTCACACTAATATTGACAGACCGCATGAATACCTCTGCAACTATTTGCATATTTTCAATAAATCAGTGGTCATATCTAAATGCAAGAAAATTTACCAGGGTTAGCATTTAACCATGTGCACAATATTTATATTTGTCTGCACAGCTGACGTTCTTAAAGGCATTAGTTGATACAATAGGCAAATGAGTATACAGGAAAATCAACCAGGGAATAGTAGATACCTAGATCACATCATAACACCTGCAATACATTCCTATCCAAACACAAATACACTTTAATAACTGGTTTCTGAAATGGGAAAATAATAAATTGTATAAGCAAAATTTTCTTTTCTGCACACTTACCCTTTTATCCGTTTGCCTGCTACTGGTAATTGTTAAAATTTGAAAATTTGACATTACGACTATTTATTTAGAACATAGTTGGCGCGACTTTAAGTATTTCTTACATTTTGAATCGGTTCCAAAGTAGCATAGAGACAAGCGTGTGTAAGATATTCCACACGTGATATACTTTTATGCAAAAAACTAAAACACATTTTTTTAGGGGCAATGCACACCTCTTTTTATTCTTGTCAACATGATCGACGACTTATTTAAAAATGTTTTTTTTAAATATTTATTTTAAAGTAGATGAAATGATCGCAACACGGATAACCTTCGCGCGATCGACTTTACATCCTTGCTTTCATCATATGTAAACGTCTGTATATCACGTAAGTTTGTTTTGCTTATCCCACACATTCATAGTAGAAAGCGTAAGGCCTTAGCAACACAGAGAAGCACCAAACGTCGACGCTGACTTGCAATGCGAGATATTGCCAGGAATCCTCTAATACCGCTTACCGATCAGAGCAAGTACAGGGAATGTACTGATTCCGTCAATAGCTATATCTTTACGGCTCTACTTCGTTCTTTTCGTCTACTTCCTACACACACCCCAAACAAAAGCTGCACTAAAACGGCTAACGAATACCAGCAAGGTGGGCCCGTGCTTTCTGAGCATTTTCCTTGAATCACCACTGTCATTCTGACCTATTGCAGTAAATGGTATGCTGCAGCCGGTCTCGGGCAAAGGCCACGTGGTTTACCTCGGATTCTGCAGTGCACACGTTCAGAGAGCCCTGATTGGACACGCACCGCATACAGGCGCCATCGTCCGCCCAACTAAATGGAGCAGTTATATAGCAAATATAGCAACACCTACCCATGGAGTGGGCGGACGATTACGAATACCCCGTTCTGCGAAGTCAATTTCGGCCCGTCTCCAACGTCTCGCGTGTATGCTCAGAACATCGAGTATTGATAGACGGAGCCACACGAGAGTGAAGCCCTAGGCTGAGGCGGACGGGTGCACCTAACGTGTGTATGATATTCACCACTGTTTCTTGCGTGAACAAGGCGAACTCGATGGCCACTTGATTGATACCAGGTGTCTACTTTATAATCGCGGAAGAGGTACGAAGCCCTGTCTACAACAGTGTCTAGACATCGATTGACCTCTTAACATTTTTTTCGACCAGCGCCAGCTTATGTCGTTGGCCCCGCTGCCATGCGGCGTGCCGCCCCAAATTGTAGGCGGAGGGGGTTTGCCTATTGAAAGGTTAGACAATGAGTATGAGGCTGCGTGCGTTTGTCTGTGGGGTAGCCGACAGTGAAGGGTTTGCTGGTTCAAATTTAGAATCACACTGATTTCAGCCGATATCTGTAGTCCATACACGCGATGGTAGGACGCACAGTGGGCCATAGGGATTCAGGAGCGGAGCACTGGAAAAGTGAGCTTTATTGAGCGGGTGCCTCCATGTCGATAGGATTGGTTTCTTGCTTATAAAGTGAATGAGCGGCTAACTAAACTGGTGCCAGTAAATAACATGTTGTATCGTACTTACGGGACATCTTTTGATGTGGTCAAATTCTCTATAGCAGATTCCTGCCTCAATATGTGGTATTAACCTCAGTTCCCTCTTTATTATTAACTAAGTGTACGTTAACGCAATAACAACGCATTTTTAAGATTTTTGTCATTTTTATTGATGATTGCCCTAGGAATCATCACTAGTATGTCATTTGTTTTAACTATATTTTAATAGGTTGTTTTGTATGCTTAATAAACAAGACACAACGGTGTTGACTGAAATCCTAAATGGCCGAATATATAAAAAAAACAAGGAATATGCAACAAACAACGAATATGAACATAGAAAGTGAATGTGGCGACTAACTAAACTGGTGCAAGTAAATAGCTTGTTGTATCGTACTTACGGGACATCTTTTGATGTGGTTAAATTCTCTATAGAAGATTCCTGCATCAATAGCTGGTATTAATTTCAGTTTCTTTCTTTATTATTAACTAAGTGTACGTTAACGCAATAACAACGCATTGTTAAGATTTTTGCCATGTTTATATCTTACCGATTTCCAACAGTATTTACTTCAAACTGTTTTCCCCTAGAAATCATTACTAGTATGTCATTTGTTTTAACCATATTTTAATAGGTTGTTTTGTATGCTTAATAAACAGGACACAACGGTGTTGACTGAAAACCTAAATGACAGAATATGGCTTGCGCTTGTTGGGTCGTTTCTAGAATGTTTATATCTATGTGGACGTTGTACTTCTAAGTTGAACACGATCGACACGTCTTTTGCCTGTACAATATTAGATTCATATATATATGCGTATATTCTATATTTAAGATTGGTATAGATGTTACAGGCGAAGAATTTTCTTACACTGACAGTTACGCCCTTTCTGACGTGACATAGGATCCACGGGAGACAACTGATGTGCTCTAGTAGAAATTCTGAACTAGAAACTAAAAACAACGTAAACGTTATTATCTTGCATTATGAACATGAAAACGTTGACAGTAATAAGACAATAATGTTTAAAATTCTAACATTAGCAATATTGGTGTAACTGTTATACGAAAATTTCTTCCATTATAGGAAAAGCAAGATTTTAAAACATGACAAGTAAACTAGGTCGAATCCCATGGCAATCTTTAATTTGAAACTGTGCAATACTGTACGAAATGTAAAGTTGTTGCCTGAGCAGAATTCGGATCGGTACAAAACAATCCCCACAAGAAAACGACGCCGAAATAAAAATTGAAGAGTACATGTTTAATGTTGAAACTTTATTAGTTAGTGACCTCAGTATAAGAATTGAAAATAAACAACGTAAAGCCTATATTTGATTGCGAATACTGGAGAAATCTAGTTTTGATTATAAACGTACAACGAAAGTACAGAATATCTTTACAACAGATAAGGCAAGAAATGCCAATCCTTTTAGAGATCTTAACTCCTTTGTATATGAATCTAATCAATTGATGTTGCTCGGCTTCACTAGCCCTATTTCAGAGACAAACGTTATAAGGAATATGAAGCCATTGCCTGCAAAATATAGATTAACCCCGTTCGTTTACATATCTCTTATTATTATGGAGAAAACGTCGTAGGCGAGATTGTACGATTGTTTTACTACATTTTCAGCACGGTCTTTTTAAATAGAGAGGCTGTTTGTGCCTGAGCACCTCCGCCGATCGCTTGCTGTTCTTGTATATAAAAATACTGCAGTCTGCATCCAGCACTTTTTTAAACTTTCATTCTAAATATTAAATATATTATACTCCGATTACTATGGCTGTAGATAGTGAACGTTGATGCTCGCACATCAGCAAGATGTAATTCATTGTACCTATTGAACACTATTTCCCTAACTTTTCTACTGTCAATAACATTTCTGTTTCGATTATATCAATAGGGTTGATATGTAACACTCTTAACACCACCATGATAACGGCAATAATGCGTGGGACCTATAAATGTTGCTTTAATTTGATTTTAATATAGACGTTTTTCGATGAAATTCTGAATGAAAACCTAACAAATATATAAAGCTCTGCGCTTCTAACGGGCCTGTTGGCCCATGAGAAAATTAATAGGCGATACTATCATCAACAAACACTTAGAGCATGCGCTACGGATTTCACCAGGCGTTCCGCAACGTTCATGAAAATAAACATGGTTTGAGCTAATATTTATTTGGCCAATGTGTAATCTCTACATAGTCGAAAAGTAAGCAGTTTTCTAATTGATGCTACAGGCTATTCATATGGTCAAAAGCTTCTCCCGCTTCCACCCTTTCAGCCGGATTTGGACTGAGTTGTACATATTGCTTCGGCGCAGTTCATAAAATAATCCTGTCATCAAACGCACGATTTGCTACCGATGGGACACCCCAAGCTTGAGTTTAGCAAAAACCTGAAATGAAAAATGAGCCGTTTTACTTCTGGTAGCCTCTTTTGATGTGTTAGAGCAATTATCTCCGGCATGGGCAGGTGTAGGGGCTGTATAGCACGGCGTTGTGGATTGTATCAATGATGCGAGAACTGTAGAATACAATGAAAGTAAATCTCGCAAAAGGTTAGGGTGCGAGGTCCAACCAGTAGGCTAGGCCCACGGAGGACGCCCATTCACGGGTGCGATCCCACTACTGCACAGCGCGGGGACTTTTGCCTGCTGCGTTTCCGCCCTGAGCCGGTTCGCCCCTCGTCAGCCGACCTGGACGCATCCAGTTCCCTGGAAGCGGCCATGTGGACGCCGAGCTTAGTGCGGACACCCGATCGACATGGACAATCAACGGCGGGTTGCCCCAGCCCGTGGACATCCCATGCACCAGCCTCCCAGACGCGGGATTACAGGGATACGCCACGACCCCCGGCGATAATGCTAGTCTCATAGGGCCTAGTCCCTGCCCATTTGCCGAGACGATCAAACCATTATCAAATTTAATTTTCTTAGCTACTCATCTGAACCGAGCTTAGTTAGTTCACGACAGAATTCTGGCGTCAAGTGTGTTTTTTGGTTAAATTAATTCAGGATAAACGAAAGCTAAAATGAATAGCGAAAATTTGTTCGACTTGATATCGACACAGCCGAAAAGAGCCTCGATGTGTGGGATGTGGCTCGGACTTGTTCGAGATCATGGCACCGGTTGCCTTGGTAACGGAGGGAAGCTTTTCACTATACTGGGATGGTGTCTGTATGAGAGATTACTTTTCTCATGGAAAACTGCCTGTTGTTTTACAAAAGGTTCCTTTGTACGTTCCGGGTGTGTAATTATTTCTAGCAAAATAGCACGGATATATGAGATGAGTAAACTGTGAGAGACGCATGAACTACGTCTTTGAGGGCAATCGTTCACTTTGCGTGCTTACTAAGATAAAATAAATTGAACCTTAACAGTATATATGCATACAGTATATATTTAGTGGCCATCTTGTTACGTAACAGCCACCAGTATTTTTCTGTGAGCCTCGCTGGTGTCGAGCGACATGCCAAGACATAATGGCCTACAAGGCTAATTTTACTTATTTTAAGTTCACAGTTGTGTACATCTTTATTAGGTTATTGTTAAATCTACCTTTAACAAGCCAGCAGCCTATTTAATGGGCATCAACAAG
>MNPL01027798.1:23343-35220 GCA_002081605.1 Tropilaelaps mercedesae
GTACTACCGATAGCTCAGATATTTTTTGTTAAATATCACCAGCCAGAAAAGTGTCTTTTGCTACAAACTATACTGACATCACTCATTCGGTGACTCAATGCTATCGAACAAGTGAATCAAGGGAGGTGATGGTTATTGGCTATTATTCCCTTTTCAGTTGACACTAATATGAGAGCGTTTTTTGTTGCGAAGGAGAATATAACCCAGTTTTGGGTTTTTCTTTGGTACATTATCAACGATGCGGTTTTGTCGATACATATAGTTCGTCTTTCACGGGCCCTCATGTTGTAGAGCTAGTGATACGCGCCGCTATGACCGACCAACTCAAAGCGTCGCAGGTCTACCTTTAGCGACCTCTTCGTTGCACAGCAGCCGCGGGCAATGTCAAGGGCACATATGTCGTTAAGCGATCAACTTTTCTGGCCACCAGCTTTAAGCTTAGATACGCTTGAAATCCGACTGAAAAGGTTACTTCGCTGTCTCTCATACCTGTTGTCCGATGTCGCCATTCAACGCTACATCAGGCCCCCTAGAGAAAGGCACTCGGCGCTTTACAGTAGAGAATAATTAAAATGTGTGAGAGGTTTCGCTCTGACCCATGGAGTTCGAGAACCGGAATGTTGCGTGAGAGGTGTGGTTCGCTTTCGAACCTTGTTCGCACAACAGAAGCGCAATGGAGAGACGTTGAGAGTGACTGAAAAATCCAAAAACTTAAGGCAGTCATCCTCGCGCAGTTCCACCCTTCCCGTACTAAAGTGACTTGAGTTGCCAGTCACAACTTCCAGAAGAGTATAATAATCACGAAAGGCAAACGAATAATGTAAAAGCTGAGTTGGTAATAAATTTTAAGCACTCGTATTTATTTCTAATTGACCTAAGTAGAATCATTTTGACGGCTAGTCTAATCGGTGTCTTATGTTTGTCGTCTTATAGTTGGAACAGCTAATTGTAGCTTGCGGGTATCAAGAATTGCCGAGTGTGTTGATGAACAGGTTCCTGCTGGCAATTATCATCGCATTGCGAGTTACTTTACCCACCGTTTAGGTTGAAATTGGATTAGCTTCTTTTTCGAATCGACGCTGGTGAATGATTTTTGTTAGCACGACCCCAGCACGGCCAGCTGAAAGTAGATTTGCTGCTAAGGAGAGATTGTTGTTCAATTCACTGCTGTGGGTAACAGTGGCTTTGACAGACGGCACACTCACTGTAGGCGTGAGCACTTTCTCGGAATGCGTTGCGGCGCTCAATAACTATTGCTGTGCAAGCACTGTAGTGAAACACCGCTGATTTGAGTGAAGCGTCACGTACGTCTCATAGTCTAATTAAAAAGTTTCGATATTCATTGGATCACTGCTGCATCATTTCGATAGGACAGTGCCGAGCATCTGTTAAGCGACATCACCGTGATGGTCGCGTCGACGAGAAGCGTGAGTAGAAACTGCTTGAGAGAAATACACCCACCGTGTGTATTTACTTTCGCTTGCAGCGTAAGGATAGGCTTAACTCATTATGAATGTTGTTCTTCTTTTTCTTAGCTTTGACCACCAGCGTTCGTACCCCAGTTGCATTCGAACCCCAGTGCTGTCTGACATCTCTACGCACAGGATATCTTCGTAATGTGTCTCATAACGCATGTCCAGACAGGTACACAGAAACTAGACACTTTCGGAGTTATAGCACGCGACAAGCTAGCTAAAGGACAGCACAGCGATCGTATAGAAAAACAGATACGTATGAGGGAAATTACTGTACAGATTGTACACGACACACAAATATTCACATCGGAACGTCTTTTGTCGTAGCATATCGGCTCTGGCAACTTGTATTGTATTAAAGTGAAAAATCTTTTTCACGACACGATGGTAATACGGATAATTGGAATCAGCAATATACGGATGTCACCGAGGGACTAGCGGTAAACAAAGATGGATTATGTTTAACGACCGATCGGCCTTGATGCAATGCCGATACTGATTTCTATTTGCCCCACGTTGTGTAACAAGCCGTACATGAGACAAACAGGTTACTTGGAAGTAAATTTATTACCATGTGTGTGTGCCTTTGATAGGCAATAATGTAATATTTTGTTTTCATGCTTTCAAGTGACTAAGTAGAAACAGATGCGAGGGAAGAGCGAAACCTGCTAGAAATTAACATTGTAGGCCCTTGAAAGGAAACAGTAGTAGTCCGGCTCTGGAGGTGGTTTTTCGTAGTAAGAAAACGATGAGTCAGCGTACGTTATATATAGTTTTGGATAACCTCTTGTTTAGTAGGAAATCATGCCGTATAAAACCGATTTTAATGCTGCATCTAAGGAGCAACGTAAGGTGAGACTTCAGCACTATTCGTCATGGTCAAGGAAAGCACAGATAATATCATCAACATCAGCGGTGACCGGAACTCCGATGTCGCCAGATATTGATCTCAATGTAGCTCTACTAAAAAAGTCAGAATCATCCAAAACAACCTTTGCGTAAGATGATTCTCGAGCAAAAGGGCGCTTACGTTGTAGGTATGGACATAACACGCTTGTTTGCATGTTAAATTAAAGATGGACTTTAGGCCATATGTACGTAGTACTCTGTTCAGTGGTCGAACGGCTACCGGCTACTGAAAACTGTAATATTTTTGGGATGATAACCCACGCAAAAGGGATGTTGCGAAGACAACGTTTTCGACAAGACACCTTTGGCTAGACATACAGCCGATTCTTTTATCTAGAGAGCTGACAATGAACGAAATTTAGCGTAACCTTTAATTGCAATAATATTATAGTCAGGAATAATATAACGTCTAACAGTAAACGATATTTTCTCAAATGTATTAAGGTCCTTTGAATCTTTGCAAACTTGAATATAATTCCAATTACGAAATACTGTTTTTGTATTTCCTTCATTCTATAAAAGGGAATAATTATATTCGAAGGAATTTTTTATACGAAATAGTTAGGTACACTGAGAAAGTTTGTATTGAAGTACAGAGATTGTATTGAAGTAGTCTTCTTTGGCGATTATTGTAACGAGTAGCGTGCTACTGTTCGCACACTCAGTTCGTCCTAGCCTATATTATTAGAATGGCCATTTGGTTTCGTAATCGTCGACGTTTTCACTAGACTACCATTTCCTTCAGTTATATTGGAATGAAAAAGTTGCAGATGGTTTCTGCTGCGGCTCCAGTTTCTTCGAGCATGTTGCGTAGAAGAGATTGAGCTGTCGCATGGAGATCAGTGATCGTGCAGATAGCCAATACTTTTGGCTGTTAATCGGTCGGGGTCACCATCAAAAGCTGTGGTGGTTCTGCATTCTTCGGTCTTCACGGCTACCAAGGTGGTTTAAGTCACCGTCCAGCATGGTTCACTGGTATTGTTAAGCATCGTTAACAATAACGATTAGGCAATCCAGTGATAACGTATAGTAGTGACAAACAAACGAGTACTATATACGGGCTAGGTGTTACGTGTATCTTCAAGCTGCCTTTGTTCTAGGCGCGCGAATGAAAATGCGAATGACGACGATGATAATATCCAGGAGATTAAGCGTCTGACCGTTGCTCGAGGCGTTCACGGAGTTGCCAACAGAGAGGCAATACGAAATCGCGTCGTTTACGAACGGTTCACATTTCCTACCTGTCTGCATTGCAATACAATACGACCAGAACTTGGAGTCGTAATTGGTCACATACGGCTGTTAACTGGCATAGTCGATTTCCGCATGGCTAACTTCGTCGACAGACTCAAATGAACATGAGTGCATCCGCTCAATTGCGGACGTAAATGAAGTATGTACACATATTCTGTGTGTGAGAGTCGCGTATATATGTCTGGGTATTCCTGGTCTGGAATCTGCCCAAATTACCGATTTCGGGGCAGCAGCGACCGGATCCCTGGAAAAAGCGAATGCCGCGGACTTTCTTTTCTGTATCTTGATCTGTCCTGGGGGCCTTGTGGTCGTTCGTTTTGGCATCATTCCGTTGTTCTGGGAGTGCGCAGCCGTTACGCGGCGTTCGTGCTAACATGACAACGCCGGCAGGCCTACACAGTCGTATGATAATGATGGCAGCGCAGTTGCTATGTACCATAGTCCTCCGCATCTTCTCCATGTTAGTCCGTCTTCCCACGACTCGACCCAGAGGCGCCACAGCGGTCCCACAGCTCTAATACAGTTTATGACGACCGCACCACCGGCAACTGCAAGAACTCATGTCAGTGACGATGGGCCTGGGGCGCTGGCTTTTTGAGTGCTTCGAAATTGCAGTAACACCGGTTCCAGCATTCACTGAATTACATATCGATGGCCAGCTACAACATTTAGGGATGTTGTCGGGCCAAATCCCGCGATGACGCATTTCTGCTGGTCGAGTGCGTTTCCCCAACGGCGCACGTTCAGCGGGTGTTCATTTGATTGCCTTGAGGGCGTAGATCCGAGATTGCGCTAGGTAAGTCGAACAATAAGTCGGATTGATAGAAATGCGTTTAGCAATAAATTGAGGTGATAATGACACGACCAAGGAGAAATTCCCGCCGCTTGCATGGTAGAAGATGAAGATGCCTGGAACCGTACAAGAATATACTTGATAGGGCAAGGCCCGTGGTCGTTTGAAGTGCTATGTGGCGGCCAGTCGGATTTTAATGAGTTAGATTATACTTTCTATATTTCTATTAGGTTATAATTTCGTTTTCATTCGGTTGCACATGCACCGAAGCATTGCTCGATGTATATATATATATATATATATATATACACACATACAGGTGGTTATGTTGAACTATTCTGAAGTCACCATTGAGCCGATAACGTATAGATACCTCGCTGCCTAATCAGCAAATATGGACGCCAACTGTATAAGATTAGACTTTCATCAATCTCAAAGCATACGCCAAGGCGATGCTCATTTTTCATGAACAAATTTGGTGCAGGCTACATTTAACCCAACATTTCAATGTTAAGAGTTGTTTAATGTAAGATCTGTCACTGAGAGAATGCCATAACTTGTAAAGTCTATAATGAGCAGCGACAGAGCTTGCTGCCCTTAACTCGACACGTTGTCTTTTTAGCACCTTCTTTCTATGGGGCATAAGCTCAGCTGTTACAAGTATATGTTGCTAATTCATTCACAGGACGTGACTGTTAGGGCTTGGCGGCAAATATCAGCACGAGTTCGAGGGTTGGGCTTACCCGTAAACGCAATCAGTGACTTCTTGATCCGCGTCACGCATTTGTTTGAATATTAGTATGTTGATGGACACGCAGTTTTTCATCGACAAGTACATTTACGCCCATCGGGCTCCTGCCAGTCGTACATGCTATCTTATCACAATAGCAAAGAAACAGGTCTCGGGTGGATTTCACGCCGACTATACAGATTCGAGTGTCATTCACACCCATAGATCGCTTGGTGAACGTCGCTTGCGAGTTGTAGACGCTGATATCCGCTTCGCCGCGATCTGGTTACGAATGTCGGCGGCGAAATCACTGCTGAAATGGGAAGACGCGTACGTAAAGAAAATGCTAAAGGAAATGTGGCTAAATCATCCAACATTGTTAATTGGCTCTAATTGCGCAAGCTGTATCGACGCATGGGATGAGGATAGCTGACATTCTCATAGTGACACTGGACGCAATCTGGCGGCGGAGCTCGGAGCAATGACATATCGGTTTTTGTTGTTGTTGTTGCTTCAGCTGAAGATTTGGGGGCTGATAAGCTTACTGTCGCTCATCCTTCTGACGCGTGGGCTGGTGCGGATTTCTCCGAGGAAGTTGGTAGCGACAGTGGCTCTCGTGTGGACTCGCTGTGTCCCATAGAGATATAAGCTCGTGTAACTTCCTGATTGGACTTCCGTTGCTGACAGATTTTGTATCTGTGCGTACGCCTAGCGGCACAAGCATTAGCGGTGTTAGTGTTGTAATCACCATTTTGTTAAATCACAGCTATGTATCTTCTCGTGTCATTCGTACAGCGACATGCCTGTCTAGCCGGTTGCACTCCTTCAGGTCAGCAACAGGTCATCAGTTATCCGAACTTGTCCATATCAAGCGAGCGGGATGGTAAAGAAAGAATAAAAGGTACAGAGATCCGGGTAACCTTCCGTGCTTTTCGTCTTTTTGTTTCGAACTTGGGCGCGCCTGTGTGTGTGTGTGTGTTTGGGGATACGGAAACCAGCCTGTTTAACCAGTAGGTTCAATATATGTGTATGTGAATATGATTCTAGTTATGCCTGCAATGGCTAGATCCTATGCGGTGAGCGCCAACTAGGTAGAAGGGGCTTTTCAAAGGTGCGCCAGGCGATGCAGGTCTGGGCAGTGGCCACTGGCAGGGCCACCCCATATAGGGTGATTATCACGTCGGCATGGAAGAAAATGAAGGTTTCGCTGGATATTGGCTGTTTGCCGCATACTCGATGCACGTGGACGGAACGGATTATGCTCAAGTACAGTACTTGAGGCTGGGGAGCCCGAAACCTTTACAAGAGACATGAGTTTCGCGTACCGCCACCGAGTCGTTATTCTTCTGCTGACCATGGACGGTTGTCAGTTATTCACGAGGTCCAGTCATTGCTCGTTTATTCACTTGAGCAAAGGCTACTTGAACAATTTTCCTGCGGAGGCCTGCGATCTGTTATACGAGCGGGGAAGCACGAGGATTAAGCGTTATCGAGGGCGAAGGAATGCTTTAGGACTGGTACGACCACAACCAGCACTAGGTATACCGTGCATAGCTGTTTAAGTTACTGGTGCATGTACGATTGTACATAACTCAGGGGACCTCGTACAGAATATCTAACATACGAGTCGCTGAAAGGTCAGGTAAAGGTCATAGGTGACGTTTACGATGCAACAGAGGTCTAAATGTCAATCGAAAATAAAATCGTACCCTGTAAAATGAGGTACAAGAAAAACGAATAGGTAGTATACACGAGAATTCATCTGTATGTATATATATATATATATATATATATATATATATATGGGTAGAATAGAATACTGCTTTCTATGTTCAATACCACTGTATGCCGGCGTATTGACTGAAATGAGCTAATTGGTATGTGATTTTGTTTTTTTTCCTTTACCTGTTTCTTTCGGTACTCTACGCGTGTTCATACTTGTCCCCGTTACAGGTTGCAGGATGATCCACCTTCAGGTGTGTCGGGCGCGCCGACAGACAATAATATTATGATTTGGCATGCGGTGATTTTTGGACCTCACGACACGCCGTTCGAGGATGGCACCTTCAAGCTGACGCTTGAGTTCACCGAGGAATATCCAAATAAGCCACCGACGGTCCGCTTCGTTTCAAAAATGTTCCACCCAAATGTTTACGCCGATGGCAGCATTTGTCTCGATATCCTGCAAAACCGATGGAGTCCGACGTATGACGTCTCAGCAATACTAACATCGATACAGGTAGGTCGACGACGGTAGTATTCTTATTAGATAGAATAACGACGACTGAGTCGTGCGAGGGAACGGCATAGTATAGGTTGCTGCGCTTCGGTGTTGCCACAGTTGCAAAGAAGACAGTGTCTCCGGACATTTGCTGACGGACATTTAACGTTTGCTGAAGTTGGACCTGACCGCAGCTACTTTGAAAGATATCTCTCTCCTCTTTCGTTATCCCTCCCCGTTGGTCCAAGTAAGGCTAAATACCCGACGAAAGAGGTCTGCTTAACTCGGACATACATATAGATATGGACGTACCTATGCCGGTATATTGGCTGTTAGAAATAAAACCCACCCCATGGTTGTAGTGAGAATGTCTTCGTTTTTTTATTTAGAGTAATGCGTGGCGAGTGCAAGCATCATCTTGTAAACTTATATAGACAGTGTGCGTGCGGACCCTTTCTTTTCGGGCCTAAAACTACGCACTATACACTTCTTATCATGCAGCCGAACTGACAACGAACATCGAACTCAGGTGACGTCCGGACATCGTTTTGTTGTCTTCTAGAAGCATGACATGGATTTTGGGTTTTTTTTCGGAGATGTATATCTTCCTCTTCAGCTGTTTGAGCTCGTGACAGCTTAGTCAGTTACTGCTTTAGCTAGAGCGGGCTCCTAGGTAGCTGGCCTTTAAGCTAGAGATCGCCTGGATCGTATGCTGCAGACATCCGTTGATTGCCGAACTGCTTTTGTCAATACAGCTTCTGTGAATTTTAGGGTATGTAAGCGGCAGGTAGTTGGAGTGTCAGACGTTGCAAGTTTTTTTTGAGGGTTATCGTATTGTACGCAGCTCTTGATCGCTTCGTTCGTCTATTTTTTTGAGCACACGTAATGCTCTCCCGGGGAATAATTTTCATTTTACCTCCTTTCACTCGTGCAAAAGAGATTGTAATATTAAATTCGATTTATGCTTAGAACTCATACCGTAATTCTTACGTCTGTGTTCGTCGCCGTATCCTCTTTTGCAGTCGCTCCTGGACGAGCCAAACCCCAACAGTCCAGCGAACTCGCTGGCTGCACAGCTCTACCAGGAAAACAGGCGGGAATACGAGAAGCGGGTGGAGGCTATCGTCGAACAATCGTGGCACAACTTCACCGACGAGGAGGACCCGGCAAACGCCAAGAAAGAGCCACCGGCTGCCACCACCGCGCACGGTTCAGGAACTAGCAACTCCTAGAACAATGACGATGGCGACGAAATATACGAGGCGGGCGACGAGGCAAGCAATTAAACAACATATATTACTACTGATGGAGAAAACGACGACGCGCAGCGACAACTAGCAAGTGATGACGGAATAGGATGAAAGATGAAGAAATTGGGTAGGACACATGAGGAGCGAAGGAGGACAACCTGAGAACGCCTGATCACAACCTAACAGACAACAGAAACAACAACATTCAACCGGATGATCATTCAGTATCATTTCAGTTCAACATGAACAGCTATGGCAGCAACGGCAGCAGGGCAACGAATAGCATGAACAGCGCGACAGCATCTGTAAACAGGGAGCCAACTTTCATCGTTCGGATGGCCGAGGCCCGACGACAGAACTCCGCAAGGCAGGGGGCACTACCGGACAGCGCAAACAGGAAAAAGGCAAACTGCAGTTCGTCAGCCAGTCATGCGTCACACCGCCATCGTGAAGCGATTAGCCAATGTACCACCGACAGCACGCGACTACGAGGTGGTACGCCCGAAGCAGCTTCTCTACCCATGCTATGAAGAGATAGAGTGGTGGGGGCAGCGTTGTTGTGACGCAACAACGACCAACAACGGGACAACAATGACGACCAAAACAACAAGAATATCAACCAACAAAACAACAACAACAGCATCACCAGCAACAAAACTCGATTGACGCGACTAACGTCGCCGCCCACGAGGGGCAACACGACACCATAGCGCCGCAAAACAGAGTTGAACCGAAGGCCGAAAACCTCGGCTAAAACAGACATGCGATAATTGTGGGGTAAACGAACCAGAAGAACAAACAAGTAACATGAGGCGAGGATGGGGAACAAGGAGGACTATGGGCCTCCTGTGTTGTAGGGCCAATTAACTAATATTATCAAAAACAACAACGACGAAAATAATAATTGTTACAACAATCAGTTTGTTTTTTTTCTGCAGCAGAGCGTTGCGGTAAGAGAAGGGCGGAGTGTGATCCAGATAACCTGAGCAGTCGAATATGAACGATGAGGGCGAGAGGGATTGTGTAATGATAAGTGGCACCCATTACTTAGAAGCCAGTCGATAACGGAGCAGCGATGGGCAGAAGTGTAATTGATTCTGCTTCCGTGGCTAGGGGGTTATACTTGTCACATCGTTGGTAGTCGATAGGATGCCGGAAATGGCGAAATTAGGGAAACATGAGAGAACCGGTGAATAAGATAGCAGTGAAGAGGGCGGAATGCAAAGGTCTGAACTGGCAGTTCTGAGAAATAAATCGAATCGGAAAAATGCATCACCCTTACACTTAGCTACTTACTAGTTAGCTAATAATGAATTATACACTCCTGTCAACGATTATGTTGTCTTGCTTTGCTTTCAGATCATATACAAATATTACTATTCTCACACAATGCGGTATAACGAAAAAAGACATATATATGACCTTACCAAAAACATTACACAGCAACAAAGTGATTATGTATCTATTATTACAACTTGGACATAAACAATCATACATATATATGAGAACAAAAAATAAAGAAGGCACACAAGCGACAACAAATAATTACACAAATGAGACTGTTAATATTAATTGAGCTCGCCATGTGAAGTGTAGCTTGTTCTGAAGAAATTTGGTAAAAGAACAACCTTGGGCGTATTAATACAACGAGCCTGCGCGGTCACGTTGGGTTAGCGTTTTTGAGAGACTTCGTTAGACCGGAGTGTATAGACAAAATTTATTTAGTGCATAAGCTATTTTCCGTGTTACTCGCTACCCGTTAATTGGTCCGTTCGAGACTCGAAAAACAAGATCACATTCAATGACGCTTGATTAAGCAAACAAGTGCTGGTCGTAAACCGTAAATCTGCGGAGCCACTGCTCTGGAACGAAAACAACATCGCGATTCGTCTGACCAAGCCATGGCGTGCTGTTAATATCTTACGGGGTTGTGCTGAGGCGAGGCTGAGCTTTTGGGCTCAGTGCACGCGGAGTTGGTGTTGTGTGGAGGGCATTTGGCGGTCCGTATATATATAAATATATGAGAGTGCCTGAATGGGCGTATGTGTGTATGTACGTGCGTGTCACGTATGGTGCGCTTCGTGGTTAGTATGTTGTTGCCAAGTATAGGAAAGTGTAGAAAACAGCTTCTCTAGACCGACGTCGTTCTATCGTTGATGCTTTTCGAAAGCATGCGTACGGACATGACCACTACGATTGCGAGAATCGTCCTTACATGTATGTAATTATACACATTTATAACATCATGCGCAACACGTGAGGGATAGAGTGATCCCCATTTGTTTAACGCGAGGAAAAATCGACTGATTTTCATTTGAGGTAGTATTTTATGTTTAATATTATTATTGCTTTTATTAGTATAGGGCAAAATGAATTGGACGCACTTTTTGGTCAATGAAACATAATACATACGGATGATTTATATAGAGCAAGCGAAACGAATTATTGTTATTATTATAACCATAATTAATTGGACTACTATTTATCAAAATGCTACCGCTATAATTAAGCTTCCAAGCCAGGTAATGAGTATGTATGGAAAACGATAAATGAAAGGATCGGAATAGGACCATGGAGCTGAAGGAGGACTGCTTCAAGATTCTTAGGCCAAGATTCGTTTAGTGATCCACTTCCCCTCAATGGCGTCATGACTGTATTATCATTACTATTGAACTTTCTTGTTGTATCTGTTTGCTCTTGCGTTTCGCTTTCTTGTCAGCTGAGTGAGGTAATGTTTTCGACAGGGAAAGGGGCAGAAAGGGAAAGCGAGAGACGCATGCACGTGAAGTCTGCTAGCGATATCACGAGATGAATCTGCAGGCGTGCAGCAAAACAGCTGAGCGTTGACAGGAGTCAACGACGAATCATCACCAATACGTACACAGAATGAGTAACAAACGGCACCGCGGTGCGACCGAAGAATGCCACCTGCTCTCTGACACTAGTAGTGAGTCGACATGACTGTAAACTGAACTAGAATTTTTACTTACCTAACTTTTTTCCCTTCATCTCGCCTTTTTCGCGTTCGTACTTGGACAAGATAGATCATTCGATAGACACGCCCGCGAGGCCCTGCTTTTAATCTATAGAAGAAAGGGTTAAAGGAATTAGAAGAGGAAGAGGACGAAAGCAGCTGGAATATAGTAAAAATAATAATAATAATGATCATGATGCAAGAGAGAATAAGAAATGCTAGTTATGGTGGAACATATATATATATATATATATATATATATATATATATA
>MNPL01027801.1:4407-53169 GCA_002081605.1 Tropilaelaps mercedesae
CTTAAGACGTCGTGCACGAATTTTAATGTAAGAGCTTCCAAATAGCGTCTTCGAAACGAAAAACTACAAACGAAATTGTGAAGGGCTTTTATTAAAAGAGCCATATATATATATATATATATATATATATATATAGGGCTTTTATTAAAAGAGCCATATATATATATATATATATATATATATATATATATAACTACCACTAAAAACTTGACGATTGATTTTTTACAATTATACCTATCCTATTTAATGGCACTACAATGTACGGTTACACAACAAGTGGACGAACGGGGTGATTGTTATTTAATTCTTCAGTTTGTGAGATCGTAAGAGTGTTCATGGATAGACCAGCGCATATGTGCTTGAAACGAAACATAAAGAATATTACGAAGCCTAATTAAATCGTCAAAGAGACATAAGGATTTACAGGTGCAGATATCGCGCTAGCCTTTAAATTATAAAGGGGCCTAGCGACCTTATGCAATCAAAGCGGGTTAGGGGTGGATAGACTGAAACTGGTGATGGAGGTTGCAATTAGTATAGGCCCGTCAACAAGTTAGTTGATGTTCGTATGTATTACATATAGAGCATGTGAGTGTACAGCTAAGATCCTTCTCTTATTTCTGTATGACATTATATTTGTGTAAAATTATTAGCATTATATTATATATAAAGCGGAATAAAGCTAAAGCTAACTGTTCCGGTACAATGTATTATATTCAACAAAAATTTTCGAGAACTGTCTCAAAACATTCTGGCAATAATAAATAACTTTTGTAAATAAGAGTTAAACATTAAAACACATTAAAACAAAGGGACATTAAAGAGTTAAACATGTCTAATGGAACAAAGAATTATCTTAGCCGCCCAATCACATAAATGTACGCCGGATCAAACTCCAGGCACCATTCCTGCTAATAAGTTCTTCTGAGGTAACTTACAGGTGGAGCAGGCTTCGTTGGTGTCGGGTGTAGTCGGACAGGCGCACACATGGCCCTGCGGTCGGTAAAGGCAGAGATGCGAGCAGCCTCCGTTGGCGGCAGCGCATGTATTAGTACCAGTCTGTCTGGTGGCAGCCACCATTTTGATGTCCATTGCATTCTCGATGTCGTCGCGGATGATCTGTCGCTTCTTCCCTGTGCCCTTGTCCGCACGTTCCACACTTTTTGTCTGCCAGTCTGTCCAATAGATGTAGCTGCCATGCTGCACGTAAAGTTATGACACCGATGTGAGCAATGCAATAAACGTTTTCGTTATATTTTTGCAGCAGATTAGGTAATAAAGTATAACGCACCCTCCTGGCAAATACTGACATACAGAAGAGCTTTAAGGTCATACAGCAGCTTTGTAAGCGAAACAAGGAAAGTCAGCATTTTCTTTGCCGCCACGACATACTGACAGAAAATCTTTGGCGCCGGTAGCCGGTTCGTCAAGTGTGATTGTTACTTTGGAGCCCCTTTTCGGTTTTTATGTTCCAGTTACCGTCCTTCTAAGGTTCACTAAGAGGAGAACAGTACAGGGCTTATGACCGCGTGTTTTTTGTGCAAAAGGCTCTGAAAATTAGATCTGGGAATGAAGCAATGCTGTAGCAAAGACTGCCCAAATGATCTGTGGTCTTATTTTTACAACTAATGGACGTTGCCTCTTCACCCGAACCATATTACTAACTCATCTGCTGACACCAATAACGAGAGACTTTTCTATGCTTGACATCATCATATGGAGTCGTTTTCACAGCTACTTTTATAGGGATTAAACCTCTATCAATCAGCAACAGACTAAGCCGCTTACCTCGAATAAGTATAAAATAGATCTTCAAGCGGGTTCTGTCGCGTACACATAGGGAAACGAGAAAAAAGGAAACACACAGAGTACGTGGAAGAAAGGGACCTAGCCATTTTTTTACGTGTATTTATACCACGTTGGCAGGTACCAAAGAAAGAATAAAATGTGATAGAAACTAGAATAAGGATCGCTAACAGTCAGTAGTCTATTTTTATTCGTCGTAAAGAGAAAAACACAAACCAATGTGAGTCCGAACGGATGTTCAACATCGATAACGAGCTTAGTTCGGTGTTTGCCGTTGAGGTCCGACATTTCAATGCAGTCCATTTGAGCGTCGACCCAGTAGATCCTCTTTGCTTCGTAGTCGACGGTGAGCCCGTTTGGCCAGCCCAGCTCTGTAGCTACGATTACCCGCCGACTAGAACCATCAAGATAGGCTCGTTCGATCTTTGGAAGCCGACCCCAATCTGACCAGAAGACATAGCTGTTTGGGGACACAATGAAACGCAAAGTGTAAAGCGTGCCACAATAGTGAATTGTTGTATATCGCTATTATACCCCATGCATTTGTCAGCAACCGAATTGCATAGTCTTATCAAAAGTGAGATATATAAATGTATCTTTCTAAAGCTAGTACAGTTATAATTCTTCTGCCTATTGACATGTATCATATTTTTCATATCATATTTTTTTGCTTAAGCATTACTATATTGACGCAATTCAGCCATCCTATCGACGTTTCCACCATCGTAACTCGAAAATTGACGTCTATTACTTTGCGGCCAGCCGCAAAATGCCGTCAAAAGCTTAGGACGCATTTTTGCATACAACATACTTGCGTTACCCTTGCATACGTTAAACCTTGAGTATCCAGACTGCAAGGGTGTGAGATACAGATTTTCTCGCTTCACCTTTAGTTTTGTACGCTGTGTGTCAGTGGTAAAGGCATGAAATGACGTTCGCTCAATGCAAAGACCACTCCATACGCTAATAATGCTCAGTGTCATCTTCTGAGCACAGGGAACCAGCTAGAACAGTCGATGTATAACAACACGCCTACCCCCTAAAGCCTAGAGACAATCTTGCAATGATGCCATCTACGGCAATCATCATCTAAATCGAATCAGCGAGTGGTTAACAATATGATACTATAAAGAAAGGTACGCAAACTCCTGAGTGGTATGTGAAAACTGCACTTCGCTCTTCCTATTAGACCGACAGCTCTAAAGACCACAGTATCGGAAATGAGTATGCAGCAGAGAGGTGGGGATAAGCTGGGAGATACTCGAAGGAGACCTGTTCAGCTCTTAAACTGTGCAGAGGTAGACTTTGTTCTCTGTCTCTCGAAATGAAGCTTTAGTAAGGGTGTGCAAGATATTTTTGCATAACGTTTCCCACTGATATTCCTTGGCTCTATTCAGATTAATTTTAAGTTTCGATGCTGTACTATATTGACATTAAACACTGTCAAGTTTTCATCTACGGTTTTACTATTTCAAGATATTAATGTTGAATAATGACCAACTTGAAATTCCACGTTATTAATTAAGGTAGTATACGATATCGTGAACTGATACAAATATTTCCTTAGTTAAGCGTTAAAACTTTCGTTTTATTTTCCTAATATTGAATCGATTGATAAGGACATAACAAACACTTTTGTAAGTCACATTGAAGGTATAAAAGATTGTGAAACCTCTTGAAGAGTTTCGGGCTCGTTGTCAATACGAACAAAACGGGTCGTAGCCTATTGCATCTCCTGCCAATCTCCAAGTTCCTTTGCCTAAATACTTAGCAATTCTCGCCTTGAAGGTGATGAGAGGCCAATTTCTCGTGATAAAGCACTTCCAGTCATCACCGTTGCCAAAAAATCTAGTCGCCAGCCAACAACATTTGAGAAACATTTCGTTTTCAGGTGACCACCACGCTTTTGCCTATCACTTTTCTGCATTGTAGGGTTCGCTCCCCTAAAGGTAAAATTCGCTTAATTACCTCATTTAAAGGGTTCGTTAGAGAAGTCAAAAATGTATTTGAAAATAAAAACCTTGGTTGATGGAGTTTAAAAACCTTGTTCCACCAGTAATGCATCAAAATAATATGTTAGGCTCGATATGAGAGTTTGCGGCTTATGAATCCTACTGCTCCGTTAATGAGAAGCGATTGTATTGTATCAATAGTTGCATACAATATGCCGATGCTTTTGTGAGATTTTTTCTAGCTATAATTGTTTTCGCTACATGATTGTGATATGTCATTTTGTGATGTGGAACAGTGTAGCCACTTGCATCCTGTTTATTTTGTTAACGAGAACTTGAGAAACGAATGTTTGCAAATCCGCAATATTAAAATTATTGTTAATGAATTCAGTGAAGGGATTGATCCGTTAATCCAATCTGAGAAATAGTAAAACTCGGAACTTTAAATGGGAGTTACGACTAAATACCTTCACAGTCATAACTAGTTGTACTACACAAAAACCCCCAAACCTTCTTAACAGTATATCCGAGTCTCCACACAAGTTTTGTATAGCCATGAAGTTTCAGTTGGTTAGTTTACTCCATTTAAAATACAACTTTAGTATTTTACTGATTAACAGCATGTTTTCTGGCAAGGTCGAGGATAGTTGCACCGAAGCTATGCCTGTACATTGCTTCACAGTTTCAAAGAATAGGCCTGACTCAAGTGAAGAAAAACTCTTGCGCACTATAAATAGTCTATAAAATGTATGTTATATCGGGTTGAACAAATTAAATTGCTCTTGAAGAAAAATAGATTATCTCTTAGTAAATATTAACGTTCTGAAACATGGTAAGCAGGATGGGATGTATCTGCTTTAATAATAGAAAGAAAAATATATTCACACGAAAATCGGTTGTCCGACTTTATTTGTAGAAAAGGTCCAAATATTTTTTTGAAACTAACCTACACACATTGTGAAACAAATGATATTTATATATGTATTCGCACTGTTTTTTTACTTCACTACTTTTGCCTACTGATCGTACTATTGGAGAACCAAATTTCCACATATATGGGTGCAATTCACATGATATCGAATTTTTCGGAGTACAATTGATAACTCCCGATCACAGTGCACCTTTGTCAGGTACGTTTATAACATACAAACGTAGAATGGGGTTTTCGAGCAGGGACTTTTGGATCTACGCAACAACATTTTTGAGAAGACAATATAAAATCACACACACATTTGTTTAAAACTAACCGAAATTGCTAATATAGATATGCTAAGTTGTTACAAATATTTCCAAGGATAGCAAGTTTAACAAAATGAAATTTTAAAAGAAGCCGCAAGAGAAGGATATGATAAGTCGATTTTTTATATATGGACTAAGCTACAAGAAAAAACCTCCTGATCGCGGAAAGAAATCGACGCAAGTAGCAAAATGATCAAAGGAAACGAATTGCTATTCTGACCGTCGACCTCTTTCAACATATGGAAGCCTTTGTTTTTTCTTGTTGTCACTTATTCTTATATTTCATCTTCCTGCGATCGACTACAAAAGAATTCTTGGCAGAACTATAATCTTCATTCCGTTACTGCTAGTTTCCACTTTTTGCCCTATGAAAAGGAGCTTAGCCAAGAAGTTCTCAAGTGTCCGACCTATAATCTCGAAGCGCCGGTAGTGTCGCTTATCCGTCAGGTCCTTTCTGTCGATTTGACAATGCAACAGAGCTTCTTCCCTGCTTATTCCCTTACGTTATTATAGCCATAGAACCAAGGAGTGTGCAGCTTTTCCGAATTGAACTCGATATTCGTGAAAAAAATCTAAAAACAATATGCGAAATTACATATTTCATGTAGCGTCCATAATATAAATTAATTTTTTCACTTAAACATGCCTGTTGATTTGATGAGAATAGTTTTACAAAGGTAAAATTACAAAAATAAGAAGCATTATAATTTATATGTCTCTACCACAGCTAATTAATTATATTTTTGACCTACTTAGCAGCAGAGAACTCACCCACGTTCCGGAAAAAGGGCAATAGCACGAGGCTCGTCGAGGTCGAGGTTGGTGAGGAGTTTTCGGGACGATCCATCAGCGCGACACACCTCAATTGTTTTTCTTCCTGAGTCGCTCCAGTAGATATTCTTGGCGATCCAATCGTAGGCTAGACCATCAGGCGAAGCCAACTCAGAGTTCACGATAGTCTCCAAGCCGGTGCCGTTTAAATTGCTGCGTCTTTACGGGTATATAGTTAATATGAAGAAGAGTAAATACATATGCTAGTTAATATGCACAATCTTCTTTATCGGTGATACCTGTCCGTTATATCCGTCTGTCTGTCTGAGGCTAATCAAGCAAATAAGATCAAAATACCGCTGTTAGTTACACATCGAGATGTACGATCTTTATAATCTCGTCCATTTGATCTTTGCATAAAGTTATTGTACCCTATAGATTGAACTCCTAATTAATATTATTGGTACTGCAGCTACAAAGACTGCATGGACTCAAATAATCTGCAAGACCAAGTGCGTTACGCCGTTCCAACAGACAATTCACCCACTCATACGAAATACATTTTACGAAAATTATAGGAAGCTGTTTGGACTGTCTCTCATTCTTCTCAAAACTTCTTAAAAACCAAATAAAGCTGGGTAAGTCAATACAATAGAACGACGTCAGTAAAGAGCATACAATAAAGCCCGCTATTTACAGCGTTATTAAACGCATCTAAATAAAATACTAAATTTTGAAAAGTGTATCTTGCAAAATGTATTTCTATTACAAAGCACTCCGCATTCATATATACCGAAGTCTTGTAATGGGACATAAATAGTCGCAGGTAGATTTATAAAAGCATCCTGAAACATGGTCGCAACACAATAAACAACCTGTATTCATGTTGTTGCGGATGTCTCGGATACAATATCTCTTTGTAAGCGCACAACAAAATGCCTGAAGCGCATTGTTTTTAAAAAAGAGTATCATATATCAGGAGAGGTTATAGCTATACTTATATATGGTATAAATAGAAATATAAGCTGACCTACGTGTACTTCGCACGGTGTATAGGGCTGTACGATACATCAGATGTACTGTTATATATTTTTCGTCTCGTGCAATATGAACTGAATCTCTTACAACTAGACCTTGTCTTGTTTGCTCATGTTGTTGCAGCTTACCAACTTTACTATAGGTGGTGCGTAGCTGTGCGCGGATATCCGTGCTATATATATATATATATATATATATATATAGCCAAAAACTTCTTCTTGTTCATTTTCATGCCATTTTCATAAGTTTCTAGAATACTATGACAGCAAAATATGTTTGTTTACGGTAAGGCAGACGTCATGTACGCCTTCACGCAAACAAAAGGTGTGTTATTCTAGATTTGTGACTATGCGACAAAGTATGAAACAAACTACAAGGTCACCCCAGTTAAAGCGTGTTCCGCAAAAGTTTTGTAGTCACCCGACCGAAGTGAAGCGAAACCAACCTGATAACGTCCAGCTTGACGTCGGTAAAATAGAACTTTTTGTTTTCGTAGTCAAAGTCGAGGGCAACGGCGTCTTGGATGTCGGTGACAGGTAGCACGACGTCAGTTCTGTCAGGTGTGTCCATTGAAATAGTGTGCAGGTGCTCGCGGTTGGCAAATAAAAGCAGTGCTGCTGGAACTGAAAACCCAATATGATATCTGTATATATATATATATAGATATATATATATATATATATATAGAGCTAAGTGTCTCTTTCTGTGTTTCTGGCACAGCCACCTGGCACAGTCTTGTAGCCAATTGATTTACAAAAAGCGAAGTACCAAGGCAACCCTTGAGATCATTACTTTTATTTCCTTTGCGCATAGATAGTACTGAACTTTTTTAAGAAAATGATGACATAGTTAATGAAAGGTTAAAAACGCAAGCTACAGGTACGATTGATAATGCTTGCGGATTGTTATACCCTCATACATATATATGTATATAATGTATGTTTTTATTTACATTAAGTCATGATTATTTATTAGTGAAGGTATGGATTCGTAAGTCGTGAAAATTTACAGTAGCTTATCCTTTCTAAGTAGAAAGCACTTGCAAAAAGGGACAATACATGAGGCCCTAATAACGTAGTAATTCAACGCGGAAGAAAACGAGTCACATAATAACTAATCATTTTGTGAACTTGAAAAAGAAAATTGTATTACTGTTTCAAAAGAGTTAGTCATTTTATCGTGTGATTACAATCTGTAATTTCAATTGTGTCATTTGTATATATAAAAAATAATAACTGATTACAGGTTTCATACAAATGGCAAAAAAAACTACCAGGAACAAAAAGAAAGACGGGCAATTATGGATCGTATCGAATGTGTCTTTCGTCTTATTCCTAGTAGTCTAGAGGTGTTAGATATAAGTACTTACGAGCATCGCATGTCCTGCCGTCCTCTTGGATTTCGATTCCCGTTGGACATTGACACGAAGTACCGCGAGGGGATGACAAGCAGAGGTGCGAACATCCACCGTTCTTTTTCAAACATTGGTTGGTATCTAGAAGAAACATAATGCGGTCCCAACGCCAAGCGAAGGGATGGCATTGTTCAGTTTATTCATGCACGTAGGTTTTGCCACTTGAGTTGTAACATTTTAAGGACATCTTTGAATACCAAATTTCACTAAAACAAGGAAAATTACGATCTGCGGTTTTCTAATATTAATATTTTATTTATAATAAACTATTTCTATGCCTACCGTTGTTATTATACCAAGATATGACGCAACATTGGAATTTTTTATAGGTAAGTTTATTTATCCCTCTTTAGCGTATTGGCTTCGAGCTGGCTGAACATCGATTTGAGCCCATGCTAAAATCTGTATAAAGTACGCCTGAATAGACTTTATGGTCGTTTTCAGGCACAAAGCACCAACATAGAGATAGCATAAATAAAGATTAAAAGCTTTCTTCCTGCCATCATATACGTACAGTAGATATCAAGGAGGTTAGAGGTCAATTTTCTAGCAGCCACCTAATGATGATTTCATTGAGACGGGGTCAACTCGGATCAACATGTTTGTTTTCTAAGTCTCTAAGCTTGCTTAAAGTCAACACCAAACTAGTCTCCACTTTATCCTTGTCTAGCTTGTTTCATCGACTTTTTATTGCTTGTTCTGACTTCCGCCGCATAGGACAAGTCAGCAGTAGTCGCAGTAGTGGTTTTTTTGCTCTGTTAATTGTAGTTCCGTCACCTTTAAGCTGTCTTTTGTTTTTAAGCTTGGCTGGCGAGCGCCGAGTGGACAGCAATGATTACTTCAACAACCTCCAATGAAAAGAAACCCGTGTGTTTTCTGCTTTTCTTAATTCTTTTCCTGTCACTACCTTTACGCCTCATTGGTCTTGTCGAGGGCCTCGTGCTCTACGAATTTGGTGACATCATTTCGGTGATGGAATAGCTGCTATAGAAGGGCTTTCTTCAGAGATTGGTTTTTCTGCTGTTAAGGCTTCAAAGAGAACAGGCAAGACGGCAACGTTGTTGCCCAGTAGAGTTTCGGGCATCCAAGAAACGTTCAGTGAACGGGGCCTATTAAATGTACCTTGACAACAAAAAAAGATTTGTGAATCTCGTCTCCCCCCGTGGCCATCGAGAGCCATCTAGGAGACGAGTTTTAGAAGCCACAAAGGTCTGAAGGTCGAGTGACGGACTAAGGCTTGGAGGGGGACAATGCAGAACCTGTAGGCAAACTGGTTTCGTTGCACCCGACACTCACTTTGGCTGACTGGGGAGCACATATATTACACATACATTACTGGATCGCGCGGCAGAGTTGGTCTCCTACCGGACGCGTCCTCAGGCGGCGGATAGGAAAACGCCTGCCAGATATAGCGGGTACCGGGGAAATACAATACCCGGCGCGGACCACCCACGCAAAAGAGGCCTCCCCATGCGAACGAGAACAAGTCCTAACGGCCAGGGTGAGGCAGAAGATTGCGTGTGCGCTCCAGGACATTTGGACTCAGGAGGCGGAGGCAGCCAGTGAAACGCCTTGGGGAGGGTATTGCTTTAAAACTGAACTTGCACTTTAGGCCGGTGAACAAGAGCCCGAGGCAGTCTCGCCACTAACTGCTCTATCATCCACTGTAGGGGAGGTCAACTGGCCTGACCCTGGGGCCTACTCTTGCATTGATGACACAAAGTTTATAGGTGCCGCAGAGTGCCTCCGAAAGGTTGGTCGGTTGGTAGACTCATCAATCCCGACGATGGTATGGTGCCCGGATAGGATCTCGTTGCGAGGGTGCACCACCAGGGCTACACTGGGCTTAGCACCCACTAAAGGATGGCCGCCAATTCATCTGCCGTCATAGAAAGAACTAAGCGGCGACATCGGATCTAAGTGAAGGGTGAATACAGGAAAAACAAAAAATAAATATGGAAAAAACGAATACAAACGATACTGATATAGTGCACCCTGCGACTGTGACTTCCCATCCAACCAAAGATACGGCGAAAGACCAGACAGAGAGCCTAGCAGTGGTGGTCAACCCGTTTATAAGGGGAGAATACCAACGGGAGGTTCTATCTCAAAGATTACCATCAGTCAACCCGTTTACAGGGGAGAACACTAACGGGAGGTTCTATCTCACAAATTATCATGAATGAGAGTAGTGAGACAGAACTCATAGAAGTGACAAGGAGGCAGGTGTTGCAAAACTCTTTTGGAGGTGGAGCACTCAAAAGCATTCCTGTGAAAACAACTCTGGATTTCTAGGCGAACGACGTAACGGAAGCAGAATGGGCAACTCCCCTAAAAACGTAGGACAAGGCCGCAAAAAAGAATTGTTGATGCGATAATCTCCCTAACCAATACAGGTGATATCAATCCTGTGGACAAAAGACAAAAAGAAACTCTAAGAGTAATACGGGATGAAACACGAAATTTCGAGGAGGCGATGATAGGCGTGTCGAAGCACACCGGGCTGTTTGAGCTGCTGTGCACGAATACGCAGTGCGAGATAAAAGGTAATCTCTCATCTGGTCAAGGCAATTAGTGTTTTGATCAAAGCCGATGGGGGAAGAAAGAAGGCCGAACTCGACAGGCGTAAGCGGGAAAGAAACATTTTGGAGACAAGCTACGAGGAGGCAGTCGTAAATGCCCTGAAAGCCGAAATATCTGCGCTAGAAGAACAATGCGCGGATATGGCGAGGACAATTAAAACATACGGTTAGGAAAGGGCTCGCAGAGCTGACGTTGAAATAAAACCCGAGACAACAAATCACGGAGGTCTAACTTGCGCCAGATTCAAAAAAAAGCTGGATAAACAGCAATTAAAGAAAATAGAGAGGGAAAGAAAGGTCAAGAAGCTGGACGAGACCATAGGTGACAACCTTTCCTTTGATGGCCACCCGGGTATCACTGAGGATACATGGCCGGAAAGTGTAATCAAGCACGTGGTCTACCAAACTGACCCCTTTGCCAGCTTACTGGGCGTCAGAAGTCTACTAATCACCAAAAGCTCGACGCCAGACGCTGCCGTCCTGGGGAAGCTGGCATCACAGTTCCACTTTGCCATGGGCGTGACAAACGCTCGGGAGGGAGGGTAGTGCCTACAAAGGTGCGACTTTATGGGACGTCAGTACGCAATATCACCAAGTAATGCTGCGCACTGGCGATCACTTGGTGATCTGGACTCTGGGCCCAGAGGCGCGTGTCCGAAACCACAAATCTTCAAATGCTTCATGCTACTGTGGGCAAGACACTTGAACTGGCAGGTGAAAGCACGGAGCGACCGCTGATCCGAAAAGAGAAAATGCCCGGCCCTCCTCAGGGTCTAGAAGTCTACTGTCAAAAGAGCAGAACATCCGACGGCTGCACTGTGGTTTGCACAATAAACTCCTTTCACACCACCGATCGACCGCAAAACCTGCGCCAACCCCCGGTTCGAAGCACCATCAAGGTCAAAGCCGCAGAAGGTAAGCCCTCTGCAGATGCTCTGCGAGGATTAAGAAATAATATGAGGCTAGAGGACAACGGAGTTACAATCGTCAGTGTATCTGAGAGTAAGCAAGGTGGGGACACCATTCTCAAAGTATGAGAAAATCGCATGGGAGCAGGATATGCCTTCGCTGCCGCCATAAAAGAGCAGACTGCAATGCAGGCGAAACGACGAACACTCAGCGGGCTGATTACGCTGATTAAGCCGGAAGAGACCAAACATAACAGAGAGGCCAAACAGCATCACGGTATTGGAACCAAGATGCACGCGGGAAGTAAATAAGGCTTGGTTCGTTCTGGTAACTTCTTCTAGTGCGGTGGCAAAGACAATATTGTCTCGCAAAACTTTCAGGTTAGAGTGGTCTACCTGCAGGCCTGAGGGGTGGATCAAGCTCCAGCGATGGGTCAAAGACAGCTGAAGGCAACGGCACATCGCTGGAGCTGCGGTGCGAATTCGCTGGATGCGAATCACCCAGGCGTTAATTAGCAACTATCTAGAATTGGCGCCACATAAGACCGAAGCACTTCACCTAACGTGTAGAAAGAAAACCAGAGGGATCGACCTAACGCTAATGGGACACGAAACTAAAATCGTTAAAAAAGCCAAGTATCTCGGAGTGATGCTCGACACAGGATTTAACGGCAAAGCAGATGCTGCCTATGTTGCTTCCAGTCCAAAAGGTCTCCTTGAACCTCGCGCGCCTCATGCCTCGGGTGAATGGCGCCTGTTACAAAAAGCAACGACTTCTGGCCTCAGTTGGGCAGTCGATCACAACGTATGGTTTTCCCATCTGGATGATATGAGGGGACATGGCACTGCAAGCGCAAGTAATGGGAGCCGTATACGGTCGACTCAAAGGGTACTGGCGGTTAGGGTAATCCGTGCTTACCGACAGTGTAGACTGAAACTCTCCTGGTCCTAAGTTATGCATGAGGTATCTTGAGCAAGGAGACGTGGACCTCACGAAGGCAAGGTGTGCAACAATCGAGTCATGGCAAGCCGAATGGGAGCGCAAATATCAGGCGGTGGCTCGATCAGCCGGAGAGTTGCCGTACTACGCGTCGAAAGTACTGACAAAACACAGGCAGTTCCTGCGCTACATGCCCAGATTCAAAAGGAAGAACATAGGCGATGCAGACTTGCGCGACCTAACGGTCTACTTCTGTAGAGACTGGGCGAGAGGTGGAGTTTTCGCTTGGGAGGGATAACATGGTGGAAAGCAAGGCCGTACCAATCACATTCCATGGAATCGACTCTCAATGCACTCCTTCGGTAGGTATCAGTGGCATGGTAGGCACCGGAGAAGAATAAGAAGCTACTCGTCTCACACTCCTAGAGTATCGAAGTAATGTCTTGCAGATTACTATACCTAGGATTGGGGAAACATGGGCCTTTAGAGGGTTTGTAAGCCCCACACTAGTCACTAAATGGTTGCAGTGACGTGCTAGTGCTATCAGCATTACCCGACAACCCCATAAAAGATACATTTCTAAATGGATTCTTGAAGTACGCGATAAGTTTTTCGAGCCATCCGGAGGAGTAACATGGGTCTAGTAAGTTTGTGAGTTCCACACTAGCGCCGATATGGCCACACAAGTGTGCTTGTGCATCAAGCACTACCGAAACCCCCAGGTTTCCGTAATGCTCCCATAATCCTTTCATAATCTCCTCAAACTATTCACTTACTTTTCCTAAAAGTGCCGGGAGCACATAATTTGCTTGAAGGGCTCTCTTAATGATTGACGTGCAAAAGCCCGATCCCATGTCACTCGTGGCCCCGGCAATACTTCATATGGGAGCACAGTGTTGTCGATGTTGTCAACGACCGCTCCGAACACGTGTCTATAAGGGCCTTTCCGATTCTACATAGATCACTCTGGAAGCTACCGTGGCTCGTGAAAATTTGGGTTATTCAGTTAGTCCCCGTCATTTCCGTCTTGTTCTCCAAAATCAGAGAACCAGCTTTTTAGTCCAGGAACCTCTGGCTTCCTGTCCAGGCCGGGCTCTCTTCCATGCACCCTTCCACCGGTTTAGAATTGCTCTTGTGACAGGCTGTAGGTCGTACTCGTTGTCCAAGAACCGCTTTGCCGTCTCGCTCACCACGAGATTCCAAGGGCGAATTTTGGCCAAGACGAACAGGACCGCCGTGAAGACGGTCCTGTATGCCCTGCATGTCCGGATAGCCAAAGGCCTATTGGCTCTACTTAGTGCACTCCTAATAATCGTAATTCTTGGCATTAAGTGCGCCTATACTAGATCGCGCACATAGCCATTGATACGTCTACAGAAGCCAGAATGTGTCTTGTGGCATTGGACGCCTCTCCGATCCTCGGAAGAATTCTGGCTACATCAGGTACCACACGGGTAGCCTTCAGAAATACTTTCCTAACATGTGACTCTTTATGAGGTAACTTAAGCGAACTCTCTATCTTCTTTCGCTAGTTTCCTTTAGTCCCGTCTTGACGGTTCTTAGAGGATGAATGGAAAAAGATCCCGTACTATCTCCGCCAAACGTTTCCGAAGGGCACAAGGTGCTCCTTTTCCTACCTTTCGCGACTATTCTATAGGACAGGCCCCAGATATCTCTTTCAACAGTGTCTTGAAGGCCCTTGCATACCCTGTTCTTACTCTTCCACTTGGTCAAACGCTTTCTTGGTCTTATACTCGTTCCGTATAACCTCCCCAGTTTCCTAGGGGTAGTAGTTTGCCTTATTCTACTAGTAGCCCTATGACCTGGTGAGTCTTCCCCTTGCCCTGGTGCATTCCTTTCTGGTACGCCTGATACCCTCATTCTACCAACACATAAACCCCTTGCCCTTTAGATGTCTGTGAGCTCTCTTTCCCCGTGGGATACCCTGGCACAGGCTCTTCCTAATATTCCAACCAACTCTTATAAGTCCATTACCCCCTCTTAAAAAGGACGATCTTCGTCCTTCCGGAAGACGCTTCTTTTTACTTCTACGGTTTCCGTCTGCCGAGACAAATGGACACCTCTTTTTTACAGATCCTCCAGCCTATCCTTCCGGCTTTCCACCTGTGTGAACCTGCCTGCTTAACGGGCGTTCTTAACTTGCCTGCTTAACGGGCTGCATTCTGATCTTCTCGAAAGGAAATTACAGCGTACCGATGATCACTGAGGGATTCCGTATCTTTTACCCAGTTGCCCAACCCGTTATTCGGTTGATGTTTTGCCTTATTTCCCTCCGTGGGTCCTTTGTCCGCGTAAAGTCAAAAAGAATGTTCTTTCAGGTTTTTCTCCTCCTCCGCCTCTGGCTCTGCCAAGGTTGTTCGCCTTCTCACCTCTACGGAGCGCCTCCTTTCTGAGAAGTAAATAACTGAGGTCGCCGACTTGCAACGACCCTCTTCCATTACTCTTCCCACCAGGTTGGGAATAGTTCTGACCGTGGCCGCATGTATTGGCATTGTCCCGTCACAGGCTTTATCTAAAAAAGCGTTTATTCTTCCTCTCCCTGCGCCATTATCCTACTATCTGTCTCTTACGTGTGTCCCTGGTGCATAGTTTGGCAACCCCGCCTGTTAACATCTTGTTAACCAATAACCAGATCAGCCATTTCATCCGCCCGGAGTTATGCTGGCGATTAGTGGCCCGCTAGAGGGCATCTATCTCTTACGCATCTCCTACGCAGCCCTCACAGAGTTTCAAATCTCTCCGTAGTGCATTTGAGATCTTTTTGCTTTGAATTCCTTGAGATACCCTTTCTCTCTTTCGACCATGATCTTCTCTTTTTCTCTGCATGACCACTAACTTTCCCGCGACTCTTTGTCCCTTAGTTGAAGCTCAGTAAGTCAATCCTCCGTTTCAGTGAGATGGCCGCTTAGCATGACACTCTCCCTTCCAGTCTGAACTTTTCTGCTGGAAGTGGGCTAGTTCCAACCCCATGTGCCATTAATCATTTTTCTCTTCCCTTATGTTTTTCGCGGCATCGCACGCGCTTGCCCCTAAGCGGCCCGTAATTCCCGTCAAAGTCTCTGCCAGTTCCTCAATGTCTCGTGCGGTATTCTAGTCAATGGCAGGCGCCACATTATGCCTGAACCCCAGGCAGCAGGGAACCCCGCAGACAACACCGAAGTGCTGCTAACTCTGCGGAGCCGGAGTTAGCAGCACTTAAGCCTTCACTGCAGCAGAAGGCTTAGCTCCACTTAAGCCTTCTGCTGCAGTTTCGCTTTTGCCAGGGAGCACACTAGGACCTTATCCTGCCTTTCGCTGCCCATGTCAGTCTTTCCGGCAATTCTAGATACATATTCTCTCCAGGGCTTCCCCTCATATTCGTTGTCCTGGTTGTAGCCGCCCAGATAAACCCTAATAGAAAAAGGTCGTTAGAGAATAGCGTCCCTTCACTTTCCCGTCAGAATGTTGTCGGTACACTAGTGATGCGGGCTGGTGTCGTGTCTGCCCCGTCATACATACCTAGTGACTCAAGCATCCGCCCCTTGTGAAAGTTTCCCTCGTTCCGTAAATTCTCCCTGCCCTCTGCTTTCCCTTGAATGAAGTCCCAAGAGAGCCCTGACTGTCTGATAGATAACTAGTAACCCATGTTTTCCCATGTAAGTTGTTTTTTCTAGCGACTGAACGCACTTTGTTCGCGTTCCCCCGGTCCCTGCCAACGGGCCTGCTTTTCCCCGAAGGCGTGCACTTCACCGGCATTCCCGTACACCCACTTATTAAAAAATTAAGTTGTCGCAAAGTGCTATTTGAATTCCTTCATAAACTTCAGTTCCCTTCAAACGTTAATCGTGGATAAACAAAAAGGATCAAATAGCTTTGTGGCTACTTCTCTTTTGGCCGCTATGTATCTTTTTTCGCCCACTACGAAAAGCTTAGTATCTCCACACCCATATGGCGTGTCCGCCGAAGAGTAATGTCGCTGGAAGAACTGAGCGCCCAGCTACCGTCCCTCGTTGTCAGCACACGGTGGTAGAAACGGTACCACAGAAGCTCACCTTCCCCCTAACTGTCGCCGAGGGCGGACGGGAACGACGTTCACTCTGTCTGGTTGGATTACCCTGTGCAGAGTCAGGGTAGTCATCAGCAGGTAAAAAGTCAGCACCAACTTCAAAAGAAAAACCGCAGTTTAGCACAAAAGACTACGTAAGGGACGTGCGTCCGCATTCGATGCACCCAAGCAACAACTCCTCCCCATGCGACTGCTTGCTTCTCGTCAACCCGCGGCCGTTCACAATTCGCTTGTTTGCTTCCCTGTTTTTTCTTTGAAGTTAAAATGGAAGCAGAACAAAACCGCGCGTATCTACGGCTAAGCATCACTAACTACATTGTCGTTCGGTGGATGGGAAGCCTACTGCGAGAATAGAGCATCTAAAACTGAAGCATTTTTGGAACAAAAATGTGTGCAATAACAATGAGCTACTGCCAACACTAAGACGAAACACAAATGGTAGATTGGACCTGTTTGTTGCATGCATGTATCCTGTGTGGGCACCTTTTTGCTCGAGGTCAAAATAGTGGATGTCCATAATAGAAACGAGGTTTCCCTTCAGCTTTTCTTTGGGCTGAGACGCCTCATGGATTGCTCGTGTTTGCCAGTCAGTCCAAAATAATCTTCCATTCCAAACCGTAACACCGTATGGATATGGGAGGTCCCTGAGCAGCACTTTACGGTCTTTTCCGTCTAGGTCAATGCTTTCTAAAGTCTGCAATAAGAAATAGAAAAAAGAACAGTTAACAGAATGAAACAAATAACTTTAATAAGGTGAATTACAGTTTAATTTGTGCTTTTAATTTTTTTATCAAGTTATATATTTAGATATACACAATTTTTGCACTTACATTATTGGAATAGAAACTTCTTTATATAGAATTCTTCTTGCATAAACCCATTTCCCCAGCGGAGTCTACAAAATGAGTCCGACATACGTTGTTCAGCAAAAGTGGCGTTTCAATGAATCGTAGCAAGGGAGTCTTTAACCAGTCTAGTCCGTCTACGTTTGTTAATACGTTAATGTATGCTTCAGTGAACTATCCTATAATTAGTAAAGCATATTTTTCCTCAGGCGTGGTAGTTAATGCACAGGCACAAGCGCGGAGGCTGTGAATTCAGGAAAGCTTACTCTCAAATGAGTGACGAGTTAGTCGTAAAGCGAACAATTTAATTAAATTGAAAAGGGTTTGTCATACAGTTAGTAGTGGTGTATTGATTTTTTGAAATATTCAGTGAAAATATCTGGCCATATGTCAAAAATGTGTTAGCGTTCTTTGAGTAGAAACATCGGGACAGTTATATTATACCTTTGTGACACGTTACGACCTTCACAGGGAACGTGGATTTTTTGGACAAAAATGAAACTATAGAAAGGTCGCAACGACAGGAGTACTTTTAATCAGTTTTTATTGAAACAATGTGGTGTTCTATGAAGGTAATATTAAGTTTTTACTAATTGATATATAAAACAATTCTAATGGAAGTCTAGCTATTTTAAAGTTTACACATTACCTTTTCAAGACACCTGTTTCACTAATTAACAAATTCTATTTAAGACCACTTGAACAATATTGTACTAAACTTTACTATGGAACCCTCATTATTTTTTTTATTACTCTAAGATCAGAAATAACATAATTTCTTTCTAGTGACCGTGGCGCAATTGACTTTTTTAAAACCACACATTTTTCAATATCATGTAATCTGGTACCAAATTTGAAGAAGTCTGTGCTATAAAGGTAGACGAACTGTTGAGATAGAACGTTTCCTTCTTCGCACCGCTCCATTACTGCTTTAACAAACATTTGCAGTAATTTTCATCCTTCAAGTTTATTGCCTAAATCAGAGATCATATAACTTCAGAAAGCATATAAATTATGATCTAGCCGTTTAAGATACGCTTTTAAATTATGAGCGTATACACGGAAAGGAAGAGAAGCCTACACAATATACCTGCGCCATTTCCTTAAAGCGCTCCGCTTTTTATCTACATACACCTTAAATTTCCAGTATGTGAAGTCCGCACGTATTCAAGCTACTCTCTTACTGTCGGTTTGAATTATGTGCATTTTTGAGACGAAACGAAAATGAGGCATCTTGTCAAACATCTTCAAAAGATTGGCGTTTATGAAATAAAAATTTTATTTCCCATATAAATATTGTATAAACTCATGTAAACAATACTTAATATTGTATATCAATGTTGAACGAAATTATTTTTATGTACTTTTTTGGTAAGGAGTTACAAAATCATTAGAGAGCACATTAGTACAGTACCATTTTCACAAGGTGGGCATAGCAGAACTTCCCAGGGCTCAACAAAGTTAGCTATACGTTCCAGTAGTCTAATAATAAAGTAATAAATAATAATTCCGTCATGAACGAGGTTACACTTTAGCGGAAATTTTTGTACCTTTTCACAATTTATTTACAATAGTATAAATATTTACTTGATCTAGGATATAACTATTTGATTTCTCGCCATAAGACATGCACGCTACAGTACTTTAGATTCCAAATCACGTAGCAATAGAAGAAATTAAGGATTGTTTGCACCGGGTAAGGCCCGCATGGCATAGCGTCAGGCGCAGAAAAAATATTTGCAGGGAGTTGGCCCGGGCTTTTTTCGAAGGTAGTATATGGGTTTCTGAAAGTGGGGACGTTTCCGAAGAAGTTGAAGGTGACAAGATTGGTGTTAGGTCCTTCAGCCTACAGGCCCGCTTGCCTCCGAAGCATCATGGGACAAACACTTGAGAATATTTTAATTAACAGGATAAATATGGAAGTATAGTAAAAAAGATTACTCGCAGATCTCCAATACGGAATTAGAGAAAACAGGTTTATGCTCGAAAACAAAAGGGGTTTTTGGCGTGGGCACGGGAGGAACACATGGGTTGCTTAAAACTAGCGGTGTTATATTATTGGTTCTTTTTGATATTAAGAATACATTCAATAGCATTAATTAAATATTTACTACGAAAGCGCTGAAAAAAAAGACGTATCGCAATATTTCTGCAGGATGATTTCATTATACCTAGAAGATGAGATAGTTTCCCTGGGAGCAGAGGTACACAGTTTCCGCTGGAGTCCCTTAAGACTCCATTCTAGCACCCTTGTTTTAGAATCTGGCAAATGCAAAATCTCCCAAAGGATGCGGAAGGATTGGCGTAAGCCGATGTCATTGTAGTCTCAGTTGCGCCAAGACAGAGAATGCCCTAAAAGACGCAGCCAATGAAGCTTGGACAGGGTTGCTCAGTGGATGGGTCGCAACCATCACCAACTGCCCTAAGCAAGGCTAAAACCCTGTACATAATAGCTGAAAATAAAGGTTAAGTTCGGTGCTGAATTACGAGATGCTCAAGTAGCTCAGGGTCGTCTTCAACACTGTCCTATCTAGATTAGCATATATGCTTTTTTTAAGCAAACTTTTAAGCTTTTAAGCAAACGTATTTTATATATAAAATACGTTTCAGCAAAGGCACAGCTGGTCGTCCTGAGCCTGGCTCGTATCTTGCCGAGGGTTGGTGGAGTGTCAAAGGGCAGCCGGAGGCTAGTAGCCTCAATT
Organism: Tropilaelaps mercedesae; assembly: GCA_002081605.1. Lineage (NCBI taxonomy): Eukaryota > Metazoa > Arthropoda > Arachnida > Mesostigmata > Laelapidae > Tropilaelaps > Tropilaelaps mercedesae. Next base: position 24,671 of record MNPL01027801.1, read on the forward strand.
ACCAAGTCGACTGTATTATATGCTGCACCCGTCTGGGGTGATATGGCATTGCGCACGGCAGAGAATAGGAGTGCATTAAGATCAGCCCAGAGGACATTAGCGCTCAAGATTAACCGGCCGTACGAGGAGGAGTCGACCAAAGCGCTGCTGATGCCGACCAACACGCCGCCGTGGTACATCTAGGCAGAACAAAGGAACTCGCGATTCCTAAGTGAGGACTTCAACCTGGCTATGGCAAGAAATTCCACAATAGACGCTTGGTAGGAAAATGGACGACAGCAAGACCTGGGTGGACGGCCAAAAGGAGTTGGACCAAGAACTTCATACTGAATGTCCGTGTGGTTAATATATAGAAAGCACAGGTCGGTATATGTCCTTTATGACGAAAAGAACAATGTAGAGCATACAGTCTTACACCGCAAGGCACTAGAAAAAGTGAAGGGAGAGGCCTGTCCGAAGGAATTCAAAGAAGGAGTATGAGAGAAATGGTGCTCTACCCGGTGATAAGTTCAGGCCCCTGGATTCAAATAGCGAGCTGGTGAGACATCATTGTGTCTCTAGAAATGGCAAAAAGACTCTGGGAGAACCCGGAAGCCTACAACACCAACCGACACATAGGCAGGAGAGGGTGGAGAAGCAAGTATAGAAGAGGCTTTGAAAAAGGCGGGTGGGAGCGTGGAAGAAAAGATTAGGTTTTTAAATTCTCGATGCATCCACCCTCCAAATGGAGATAGGATAAGCAGGCATTGATCCCCTGGCTGGTTGTCTCGGACGTTACTGACTGTAGCTAAGTTAGCACGTAGAAATAAGGAGACGCGTAAATGGTTAGGAAACAAAGGTACTTCTTCCATAGCTTCGAGGTAATAGTAACGCTGACAGCAAATTTTAGGTGGAATAGTAGGCAGTGACCCTGCAAAAGATTGCAAAAAAGTGCAAAAGATTATGGAGAGCGCTCGTGAAACAACTTTCAAGACTATCGCCGAATGCAATAGAGACAATTTGTAATCCACAAGAGATCTTTGTTTAGAATGACTATATATACACCTCAAGTTTTCAAAATGTGCTGACTTTTACTTAGTGATTGATCGCTTATCCTAGGAGAAGTTGTATTATAGATTATGTTCAAGCATTACATTTTAATAAATGTACTTTTTAATTTTTAATAGTCGCTTAAAAAGTTGTGTTAGAGAAAGTGTTCTAGAGAAACTTTAATATGACTAATGTAATACGGTTTACCTAATTTTCGTATCACAAAAAACTAGAATCAATTTATTGTATTGCAGGTATTTCGTAACTTCTTATCCCAAAAATAAAACTAATACAAAAAATACTGTACTATATAAAATCATTCATGTTTTGTTTCGTACATAAGTCTCCGACTACCTACATGTGTTTTAGCATCCGCCCAAACAAGTCTTCCTGCTTGTTTGTCTACAGCAATGCAGTGCGGCCAACCAAGTTTTCCACTGATAAGATTTCGATGATTTCGACCATCTGCGTCTGCACGATCCAGACGAGGCTGATTACCCCAGTCAGTCCAAAATATCCATCTAGAAAAGCAGTATATAATAATTAACAATAATTGGTGTTAAAAACAACGTAGATAAATGATTTCAGGGTAATCAACCACATCGACACAAACAGTCTAAGGCGTATCTAGGATGGAAAAGCATGGATATAGATAGAATGAGACCCACGATCATGCCTCAAGTCTAGTATTTAACGTTTTCGGTAAAACGGTGAATCGATAAATGCAGTGATATCGTTAATAACAAATTGATGCATTTTACCAGTTATTTCAAAAAGCGTTCGAGCCACCACACGTACATAAAATATGCGCTATTGAACACTGAACAATACCATTTACTCCATTTTTTATTTTTCCCCGAATATTTTAATAAATAAACAAACAGAACTAAACTGCTGACTAAATTATCGAGATTATCTCTAACTACTATAGGCACTAAAAGAAACGTATGAGTGCGAAAAATATTCGTCTTCGTGTGGCCCGCCGGAGACTTGTGTCTGGGAAGAATGTGCCTCTTGCTCAGCACCACTCGTTGTCTGTCTCTTTTTTCCAATATGTCCAATTACACCATGCTGTCAATCAGATCATATAAATATTTAATGAATACTATTGCAACGGTGTTTTCTCCTACATAATTCGGCCTTTCTTAAAAATGACGCAAGCCAGCAGAAAACAATAGATACACGTAATATGCTCCTCTCCTCGGTGAGCACTATCGTAAACCGTAACATTTTTTCATACTGTCATGGTTTTTTATTATTTTGCTACGGTGAAGGTTCATTATAAAAGTCCAAAATTCTTCGAATGAAAATCTAGAATTTTTTTTAAATTACTGGCGTTGAAAAATGCCTATAAACAGAAGAGGTTGACCTTCAGGGGTTATTCGGTGTACAGTTCATGTTCAGGATCGCGGTAAAATGCACGGGGGTACTGGCACATAATTTTACACAACTTAATTTTTACTACAACTTCTCCCCGAACTTATTGAGCCCAAATAAAATGTGACCTTTCTCAGGCCCTACTCGGCAGTTATCTCTGATTTGCGATGTTTTAACTCTGTTGCTACCCAGATATGAGGATATTCAGTGTGCACTACCGAAAATCTGGGTCACAAAAAATATCGCATTATGACACCCTATGCGTAGAAAGACGAGCAAAGCTCAAAAGCATATCAAAAAACAGATCAACCATCTGCCATTGAGGGAAGAAGCATATTTGGTGCATATATCCTTTTTTGCGATCTTGCTTTATTTTTGAGACAGCTCAAATTATGCAGAAGATAAATACGAGTAACAAACAAACAAACAAATTAACGGTAAACGATAAGCTTACCGCAGCGGTAAATTTACCGTTTACGGAAAACACTACTATTATCGATAGAATAAAAGTTTCAAGTGAAGGCGCAAGCAGCCCTTCTAATTTTACTTCCCGAGACAGTCATCTATGAAAGCGTTGGGCTAACTTTCATGTAATTAGACATGAAATACCTCCCACTTCTTTGTGAAGGTTTATTTCCGTGCGAAAACGCACACCTAAGCAAAATCCGTAAGCACCGTTCCAAGCCAGTGCCAATAGTAGCTAACCTTTAAAATCAATCACAAGGGCGATGCGCATTCAAATAAACGAGCGAGCGTGCAAAATAACAGAAGAAAAATTCTATGTGCAGAGAGCATGAGCGCGTAATAACTCCGCCAGTTAATTTGGGAAATATCCGATAAGTGGCGGGTTCACCCCTGCCTGTACCTTCACTTGGTTCGCTATAGATGCCACAATACAACGTGAGCTTCACAATCGTAACTAACGCCTTTAGCTATCTGGGTTGCGACAACGCCTAACTAACCATGAAAAAGCCCGGCAGGCTCTCATATGCCGACATACCAAACGCTCGGTGATCCCATAAAAAACGCGAACCTTCCTACTATATATTACACACTAACTAATCACGCTCATATGCAACACCATTAAATTACCAACAGCCCGGGAGAGCTTATGCCTCTCTGCTTACCCCCTTTCCGGGTAGATGGTAATAGATCTCGGTGAGTCCATTTCCTGGTGCCAGAGTAGTACACGTCGGTGGGAGCCATCGAGTTCAGCAACCTCAACGCGGGGCTGGTGCGGCCCAGCGTCTGTCCAATAAACTTTTCGAGCCCGTGAGTCCACCACAAGACCACCTAGTGTCTCTATGCCGATTGTTACCACGTCGCGCACATCAGCTCCGCTTAGCTGGCAGCTTTGAATCTTGCGAAGGGTGCCATCTGAGAAGAAGATGCGCTCTAAAATAATCCATATAAAGAGAAAATGATTTCATACAAACGGAAAAACTGTTTGGCGCCTCCCGTTTAAAGACGAATTGCAGAGTTGACGAAAACTATCTTACAGCTCAGCGAAGTAAGACTATATACACTTCCGGCAACCAAATGGTGTAATAAGACTACACATTTGACTAGCCTATATTTCAAAGTGAAGCTATGGAACGCCTGTCCAACATTAGCGACTTGAGAAGTGTGGAAGCAATTCGATTCCTAGCAGGCTTAACAACTACGACTAGTCCACGAAAAAACAGGAGCATATTTCAAACTACTATGAACGATTGTCTCTAATAGTATAAAAAATAGGAATCACTATATATATAAAATATAATCTTCATGTACATATCAAAGCATAAAAGCAAGTCTGGTTTATCGTTACAAACAAAGGACAGTGAGAGCTAAATCAAAAAATAAGCCGATTTTGATTAAATGTTGAGTGATAGTACTAGATGTCTAATGAGTACGTATTTTAAAACAGCAGAAAATAATAGAGTTAGGCTCAGTCATACTTTAAGGGTGAAGGAAGCTAGTAATCATGGCTTTAAAAATGCGCAGTTTAAGTGCTCTGAAATCTTCCTAACACGTAAACCATTATTTTGTTCCATCATAGTTCTAAAAGTCTTGAACACAGGATAAGCCATACAAACCTGTAACTGCAGGGCTGTATTATTGAGAAGTATAATCTAATACTAAAAAAATGTATGGGTTGATCTAGATTTTGCAGCTATTTCTCAGAAATAAACTTCATGTTGGTACTAGTATATCAAAATATCTAAGAAAACAAGAGGTCTCAACTTACCCTCATAAGAATATGTCTTATAGATAAACTATCAAAACATTTTCTGTGTACAGTTGAAGCTTCTACCAAAATGAGCAACTGTCCGCAAGTAAAGTCGAGGAAGTATTCCAGGTCAATCGAGTTACACACATTTGAAGACACCGATATTAGCTTTTTCAGTCATTAAAGAATGAATGGGTTTCAAATGAGTGCAGGATCACCATCACAAAGCTAGAGCGCCAAAGATTTCGCTGCCGGTATGGCATAGTGACACAGCACCTTTTTCATCAAACTTTTAACCATAGTGAACATACATTCGAGTAATTGCTCACGGTTTAAATAACCTGATATGTCTATGATGTGTCGTTGCCACGCGTTAGTTAGACCGGCGACTTTCGAATATTTTAAAATTGAATCCCGTTAAAGGCAACCGAGAAATTATTTCTATAGCCAAAATTTTGGTAGCTTCACAAGGAACTATCGAATACTACAATAAAAAAGGTCGTAGTATAGACAAAATTTTAGATTGTCTTTGAAGAAAATATGTACAGATATTTGAAATTCTCAGGTATCTTGAAAACGAATATGTTTTACAAAAAAATGTAAAAGATCTTTTAATTACGAAGTGCTGAATAAGCAAAGTTTCAAACCCGCATCCCACAGAGGTAATTAAACACAAGATACAAAAAACCGGGATCCCGAAATATGCTTAAAAATCAAATATTTAATTAGTGCGCATTAACCTACGCAATTGAAATTTATAAGAATCATACTTTAATATTTTTTGTTTCACTTTCAGTACACAGCTAAATTCTCTTGAAAGAGAGAACCATTGCGTGTAAAAGGAACGTCGCGCTGTTCCGCCCTTACTTCGTGACTAGATTGACTAGGCTGACTAGGCTGTGGTGAGCTCAGAATAAAATTCAGAGCTCGAGATATAATAGAAGGTGAATGAGAGGGAGGAGGGGCAAACACAAGTAGATACATGAGATACAGCTAGTTGGGCAAGATGTGAAACATCGTGGATACATGTCGCTAGACTTGTCGACCCAGAGTGCCTTGCGTATTGAAAAGACATCGAAAAGTCTAGGCCAGCTTAGACTTTTATTGAGTCGACCCTCTTTTATTTACATACTTGCAAGGCTATTTACAACAAGGCAGTTTACAACTTGTTCCGCTCCAGTAAGCTACTGAATAGAAGCAAATTGATAACTAGATAGAATTCAAGTTAATATATTAAGGGGCATTCCTCAAAGGGTATCTTAATGCGTAATTACCTACACGAAATGAATGACATGACTAATGTGAGTGTATCATAACGTCACTTAGTAGAAGAAACGGCTGGGAATTATAATACACAAACGAGTCAGCTATTTATAACAAAGATCAAACTACAGCAACTTATACAACAATTTTCGATTTTGGGCTATTGGAAGATATATGTATAGTAATGGTAGAAAGCTAATACTATATTTACAGTTTGAAGATAAGACTCTGAATACACAATTAACCATTGAACCACCAAGCCCAGATAATTCATTGATTTTCTTACTTCTAAAGGCTTTTTCTGAGTTTTGGGCAATCCACATACATACAACAATAACTGTGAAAGCATTTTATTAAATCCTCAGATCACTGCAATCCTTTGTACAATTGCGTCTAGAGATGCGTGTTACGTATTCTGATAGGCCATAAAACATGGAACATGTAATTTTAGTGAATGGTTGCTAGTTTGAATTCAACTTCTCGATTTCCAAGAAAGTCTGACCTCAGACTATTTATTGCTTTTCGGTAAAACAAAGGCCTCGTGCTATCTGCTCAAAGGACCTATTGGAAAACACTCGACTCAGAGAACCATATCGCAGAGACACAGAACTTTCTTCAGAAGAGTTTTCAATTATAAAACAAACTTCGTTTCTTAGCCTTTTAAACAAAATATACTCCAAATATCTTGAGGAAAACTGATGGTAAATTAAATATTTGTACGCGTTTTCACATGATCATAGTTGCATCAAAGCTTAGATATTAACAATTTAAGGTTTTCGTGGAACTACGGCAGAGTTTCGCTCTATCTGCTCTGTTCTATAATGCATGTACGGAACAAATCAGGGGCAAGGCCAGAAAAATTAGCCGCATGTTATTTGCCGATGGTCCCGTATTTTTAGCTCCTCGGCAGACAAGAGTCTTCTTCAGGCACTTGTGTTATCATTTAATATTTTTTGAGTGCTTTTAATGGTGTTAATATCTTATAATGTCTGGGGGCCGATTAAATGTTATTGGGGGCTGCCCATTCTCTCGTTTGACCTAATATTTTGTAGTGAAAAATTCTGTAGTGAATTATGTATAAATTGTAAGTAATACTGGTACTTACAATTCATATTTTACTCTAGGCTGTCATTAGAACTGTTTTTCTCCTTCTCGAAGCCGCTGGCCGGTATAGCCCTGTTCAGAGACCCGCACAACTTGATCGATGCCTCATCTATCGCAACAGCATGCTACAGCTTAGTTGATTGTTAATTATATTGTTCCTGGTTGAACGTACAATACCTCATATGGATTTCCAACTGTCCCAGAACCGATTCGTAAGTAGCTCATTTTGTACTTAGTGGCGGCAATTATTTAGCCACTATTCGCGGTACTATCAAAAATGCAACACCTGCCATTAAACTCCCTGGAATCCACTTTTCAATCACTATAACATACCCGCAAACACTACTATTGTCCGGCATACCGCTGTGACCAAGAAAACACAAAAACTAGAGAATAATAACTTAATTCTCTGTAGAAAAAAATTCCTTTGATTCTAAGTTCAGTGATAAACATTATTCCTTCATACTCTTTTTGGGCCACATGCGCTAAATTTATTGTACTACATACTGACAAAATTTGGTGCGTGTCTTGCAAGTTTTTAGAGCAGTTCCAACGCCGGCAAGTTGACTCGCCAGGCTTGAAAGGTTAGGAACGAAGCAATAATAAGTTTACTAAACACAATCACTTGAGTCAAAAAATTATGGTAACGATATGATTAATAGTGCGGTCTAGAACTATACAAGTAGACTTCTTCCAGCGAGCAAAGGCAAACTTGCCCATTTCTGCTAAATTAGTATAGCAAGAACACACGATTTTTACTCACCTTCAACAGTGTCGACATGTAGTGCGACAATGTTTTCGAGACGTTGTGAAGTAGCTACAAGTACATCTGCCCAATAAGGCATCTCGACACTCATGAGCCTCATTTCGGAACGTTGCGAAAAGACGAGCATCTTACGAAACGCATCCGAACAGCTTGTGGTATCGTTGAGTAAGGCGGATCCCGTTGGACAAACGCACTCGCATCCCAAAGGTTTGCTGGCCGACAGAAGGCACTGTCGGCTACAGCCACACTTGTTTAAGGCACACGGGTTTGGCACTGCAAATATCGAAAAGTTATTATAAACAAAACTTGAAAAACTTGTTGAATTGAATACCAATTAAGCATGGATGTACAGTAAAGGTGCGCTGGAGATCTGCGGGCACAAACAAATTTACTCGCACAAATTTTGCTACGAAAAATTCGCCCCAATTTTAACGCCATTCCAGACATTCAACGCGTAGAAACACAATTTATAGTATGTGGTTTGTAATATAATACCTTCGCGTCGCTGTCTGTGATAGATGATAATGTTGTTGATGCCTTCGAGCCGATCGCGGACAAGACGGCGATCTGCGCCCGTCTGGGCGTTTGCAGACTGAATCGTATGTTTTTCGTAGTCACTCCAATAGATGCGGCCCTCGAAGAAGTAGAGCCCGAAGGGGTTCGGCATTTCCTTCTGGAGTAGTATGCGCCGAGTCATCTATCACCATAACAAGCGCACGGAAAAGTCGCTGGCATACAAATACTGGATTTGGTGTGGGAGAAGCGGCTATCCAATCCAAATGCTTATTTTCAAAATTGTTAAAAGGTCTTTTGAAATAAATACACGATTTTGCTTTATTTAGTTAAAAGATGTTTTATTGTCGACTGAGGACTTTTCTTTGAAATCGACATTCATCTTCATCGTGCCATGCAGTGTACATTTTTATAGGTTTGTAAATTAATCACAACAAATATGACTGATAAATTGCAAGAATTTGACGTGGGCACCTTACAACGTGGTTTTTTCATACGAGAATACCTTTTTAGAAGAAAGGAAAGTATTTTCATGCATCGCCATTCAGCGTGGCCAACCCTAACTTCGCATTGTTTTGGAAGCAATATCCGTCTCCTTCTGTTGGGAGTTCTACAAAAAACTTTCCTACACTCTCACCCTTAAACCTACACTTTTTTTAAAAGGATGCTGATTTGTCTTTATATACGGCAACCCCGATGCTCAAAGGCAAATTTGCTTTTACTGACTAACGGACTCATTTGAATAGAATATTCGAATACGTCTTATACCGGTCGTCTTTCTACACTAGTCGGATTAAATTAGGACATTACTTATGCAAGTGCTTTAAGTAAGTGATAAATTTCATCTCTTAACACTGATTGGCAAGCTGCCATTGACTCCTAATCTCGGCCCGCCATCATTCTGTAAGTTGTTTCAGACAATTGCACGTTGGCCGCTTTTGCAATTATCATAGGGGCCAAACGACTTGTCTCGATCTAAATCGATCGAACGGACCAAAGCACAAACAAAGGCTTTTTCCGCTGTCCTAGGCTATTCAAGCCTTCTCTAGTCAGAACAACAACACCTTTTTCGTCTACTTTCGACATGAGTGGAGCCAAACGTGGCTGCAATTGGCATTCGGCAATCTACCACTTCTTCTTATAAAAAGAAAATGCCAACCTCTTTTCTAGCCTTTCTCCTCAACATTCATCGGTCACTACAGATACAGAAGAGCGAACTAACGAAACCGAATAGCACTGTAATGGGCGTGCAAAACGAAAAAAAACCTTTTATATGCTACATAGCACTTGCCGCAACGTTTCAACGAAAAGGGGTTCACATACAAATAGAACCGACAACGATGTCGGACAGGCATCGAGGTGACATGTTAGTATCAGCCACGGTTTCTTTATTTTTTTCTCTTTCAAGCCGTTCGCCAAAGATGTAATTGCATATAGGTTCGACCAAACAATTTGGCCATCTTAGAGGTGCAACCAAGGGTTGCACGTTAACGGGCACTGGTGCGTAAATTGTGTGCAAAGGTGAAACCCCCAGCAGGACTCGGGTTACGTTTTTGGGCTGCACACATTGACTGACGTGCAAAGTCTTCACTACAGCACCTTCCGTCTTGAAGCAAGACACAGAGACATGTAAAAAGGCGACTCTTCCGCAGACTAAAAACACGAACCCAACGACGAATCCTGCTATATGAGAAATTTTTTGCATCTTAGTGAACATTAAAGTTCATTTGTTGTTATGAGTGGAGTGACCCAAGATAACGTTAATATTTCTTAATATTATCAAAAATAAAAGCGTTACCTCAGATATGACCTGAATTTTATACCACTAGCAAATGCAAAACATAAAGACGGTCTAGTTTTTGCACAGAACGTTTTTAATTAGGTATTATAAATAGTAAGCAGGTTTTCACGTAAATATACAATATATATAAAATAGACTGCGTACTGGCTATTATTTATGTAACAAGTAGTATAATAATACTATAACAAGTAATATAATTACTTATAATATGTGAAACACTTAAAACGTTTATCTTGTAGGCATGTTGTAAATTATCTCAATCTTGTTCAACGTAGCCGCAAAGACATACGTGAATTGTTACTTTAATTTTCTGAGCTTTACTTCATTTGAATCGTAGGTACTCAAAGACAGCTATAGAACATGAGCATTGTGACACGTGTATGAAGAAAATTTGTTGCAATTTGTTTCATAAGTCATGATGGTTCATAATCAGTCACAGCATATAATTTTCTTTAGTTAAAAAGTTCTTTTGTTACGTATTACAACTAAGCTATTAAAGAACGTTGCTTAAGATTTGTAAGGTTATTTGATCAAACTAGAGTACCTTAGCTTTCGACACCATCTGTCCCTTTAAAGATTGTCTAAAGGTTCAATAGGGTATTGTAAGCGTAGCGTGTAAATCATATAAGCATTTTTGCGTGCTTGCTAGTTCCTAATTTATGTTCACGCTTTCCTGATTTTCTGTAAACCTGAAAAGCCAAAATGCAATCAACGAATTGTGCTTTTGTTTTAATATTTTTAGCATCTGTATTTTGTAATTTGATTTTAATAGAAAACTTACTCACAAGGCTCACCCTTGCGCTCTAAATTATGATGATTTGCATTAAAGCTGCTTTAATTTCAATAAAATTAGCGCTTTAGTTCTAAAATTTTACCTAACGATGATGAGTTTTTGGCATTTTATGGGAATTTGTATAGACGTCGTTTTCGCCTGTATAGACTAGTGTTCTATTGCCCGTTTTTATCTCATGCCTTGCCAGTGTTTTCAAAATAAAAAAAATCGCGTTGCTCGAAGAGTCCCGAAAATGGCTTGATGGCTATGTCATTTTAGAATAACCAGGTTTTTGTGATGATGATATCTATGAGCTGTCCTGTAAATACCAAAGTACTCTAGATACTAGAGTATCTCAGTTGTACCTGTGATTTTCAGAATAAGTTTGAATTTTAAGGAAAACAATGAGGTTTAATTGACTTATATAATATCCAAAGAAGTACTAGTTGGACGCAAATTAATTTTATTCAGACCAGAGGCTTCTGTGAAACATGAGTGATTGTTGGTATTTCTATGCAAGCCTATTCTATAAGCTTCGTACAAAACAACTCAGCCCTGCGGAATTGGCAGCGCCATCACATTTAACATTCATCTGGGTCTCTTGATCAGAAGCGAGGGAGCAATGAAAAAATGTAAGGTGAAATGACAGTAAAGCCCGTTATTGCACGCGGTCATAAGGTCAGGGAGTAAGCACTACATCCCACAAACGAAGCCTAATACCCCGTGTCGTTCCTTGTGCAAGGAAGAGCAGACGTGCGCGGCAGGTAAGGCCGAGCTGTCATCCCGTGGATATGATTCAGGCAATGACCGCCCTCTTTTGTGAATAAAGAACGAGAATATCCGCATTCGCGTTCAAAAATGGAAAAAAGGATTTAAAAATAGGATGTGAAACGGCCTAAATACCAGCTCCAATCCTTCCAAACACTTTTGGAAAAGCTCAGAGGATATACAAGGCCATAAGGATTACGAACTCTTTCAAGTGCATTTCTAAGCTTAGGCGGTTTTGTTGGCCTCCCTGTGGCTGACAGGAAAACTCATGGCTTTATGTCGTTAATACACGAATAGGAGTCATTATATGTTTTGCGGTAAACAGTATAAACTTCTTGCTTTTCGTTTCTTATAAATTCGTGCGGCGGTCACACCGAATTTAAACTATCTCTGTGAGTCTATTTAATAATAGATGTATATATATGTTGCAAAGGTATCACAACTATTGCATTCTACCAGGTGATAATACCCTTAAGACTATCTCTGCATTGTAACTAGATCTGTTTAGAAAGACTAAATATTGTTACGTTTTCCTTCGCTCTTTATTAAAAATGTAATTCTCATAGCGGTTCGTTAAAAAAAAATAAAAAATATGTACGTGAGTGGAATTTTTGAATTATTAGTATTTGAGTTCGACTTGTCTCGACTGTGTTCGATGATTTGAATATATACAAAAAATAAAAGAAAACATTACATTTGTCTATTTTCTGTAGCATAGAAATTCGCATTCTATTCAAATTCGCATTCATATTATAGCTTTTCGTCATTCGCAATTAACAGCGAACAAAAGCCTAATGCTTAGAGGGTGCGGTTGGTGGCAGATCTCTTTCGTTCATCTCAAGCGTTCGTCTCAATCCATCCTTGACAAAATTGCCGATTCGCCCCTTTTTACTCAAACAAGAGAAGGGGCTGCAAGGTGAAACGCAAATATTTTTTAATTTTTCTATGCTACCGCCATGCGATGCTCCGAAAATATTCTTAATGTGTGCGTATGTTGATGTATCCTGTGTCGCCTGAATGCAGCCGTCATAGGGTCAAACAGATTCCTCAATTTGGGTCAGATTGGGTACCGGCCAAATAAGGCTAACTCTCAGAGTGTGGATTATTTCAATAGGTTCTGTAGCTCAACTGCGCAGTCAAATTTTGCAAGCTCTGACTGAGGCGCTTGTAAGACCGGAGAAGACAAAAAGGCTCTCAGCGAATGCCGAATGCGTTTCAATCACGAACAGTTGCCGACACAGAATGAAGGTCAATTTTGATGATAATTGAACACGGTTTTCTCAACGCAACTCTGCTGAATGCTATCTTGAAAGGCGTTTAAGAATTTGAGTATAACCTGAATCCCCTACAAACACATCGCCATATAAGCTAAGGTAAAAAAATAATGTAGATAAATTATGCACAGTTGATTAAAAATACTCAGGTTTCGTTCATTTTTATCGTCTTTCTAGTCATACCTGTATACAAAATTGCCGGAATCCTAGAGAATAAGACCCAAGTTATCATAAAGTGTAGCAATACGATGTAGACAGAGAAAGTGCTTTTTAATATCTTGGCTAAGTAGCACTACCATAAATAAAATACATAATGTTTGCAGTTGCAATTAAACTTGTCATATACTTTTAACAATAACACCCATAAATATCTGTGAAATTGCGTGACTTGTTGGAATTTCGAGATTCAACCTCGCTGTTTTGTGGGAACATTTGCATATGCTGAAATTGCCACAGATTTAATTTCACACAAATTCACACAAGACACAAATTCTAGACAAAAGCCAAATAGGCTACTTGGTATATCACGTAAGTTTCACACCAAAAGATATTTCGGTTGTTATATAGATGCCGGTATGACGCCGATACACCCATTGCCATCAACTATGAAGTTTGACTGGTTTCTTTCTTCGACTATATGCAATTATTGGCGTTTCTTCAGCCAATTAAAGCAACACACATCCCCTTGTGACAATACAATCACGAAAACTAAATTTTTGATCGCATAAATTTAGTGATAGCTTGTTGTATATCCCTTTTTTGCTGATAAGATGTCTAATAGCAGTACAAAATACCGTAATACGACATTTGTGGCCGTTATGACCGGCAAATCGGAAACAGTGGAGGATACGGATTTTCGCAGCACTATCCACAGGTCAGTCAGTGTCAATATTGAAAGCGGAGGCTATATTCTACATGTAAGTAAGAACTACACATGTGTGCATTGGTGGTAGACAGTGTCTTGATGGAAAACAGGGCTCCAAATAGTATTAAGCTGACTTGTCGTCTACCCACGCCCAGCGTGGTAACGCACTAATTCGCCTCTTTTAAGTTATTACTTTGGGCAATTTTAAATGAAGGCGTTAAATATTAAGATTTTTAGCGAAGTGGTACGCCTTACCTAAATAGACGTTCAGAAAAGACAATTCAGTCTCATTTGAAGATCCATATTCCCCGTTGGAACGTCATCTACCACGAGTGTGCACATGTGTAGTTTTTAGTTACGCGTATATTTCACCTTCGCCCACAATAACCTCCGTATAAAAATAAATGCCAGCAGAAATTTATTGTACGGCTTTGAAACGTGGTTTCGTAGCCGTGCTTCCAGGCAGCAGGTGTAAAACATCTGTATTCCCTACTACGGCTCGCATCTTCATTCCATACTTTAGTACTATTAATTGTACTATTAATTAAAGACAGTTTTTGGACGAATGGCATAGTCGTTTGGAGTATCTACATAAAAATATGTTGGCATTTATAGGACTTTTGGTAAATAACTGCATAGTCTCAGCATTTAAATTTTGTGTGTTATGTCTTAGCTTTTATAAATATAAAAAAATCAAAAGGACCACATTAATAGGGACGCTAGCATACTTCTTCGTTATCATTCTGATTACAAAACGCTGAGAGCAGAATCTAAACAAATCTAAGCAAGGAAAGTCGTTGTACTTCATGGACAATGTATAAAATTGCACATGAACTAATCTTGTTAATTTTACAGTTCTATGCAAACACGTGATTTCGCCGAGTCTTGGTTGAAGAGCTTTGTCGATTCAAAGTAAGTAAAAAAGACTAGTAGATTTCGGATGTCGATTTAAAGAACCTCGTCGATATTTGTTCGAACTGACAGTTATGTTTGACGTGGCAATCAATTTATTCAATGCTGTCAACGGCAAGACAAAAATTTGTACCGAGGAGTTTAGCTCTACCGCATCCAACATCCCAACAAGCTCAGACGATGCGGACCAGCTTACGCTTTAGCTAATTTTCACTCTCACTTAAAATTTTCTTGAGATTCCTTTCGATCTCTTTTTAGGAAGTAAAAACTCTATTCTTCTCAAAACTTTTTCATGGCTAACGTATGTAACTGCGGGGGCCTTTACGTCTATCGATGTTCACGAAAAAACTGTCTTTATAGCTTTCATTTATTTAAAGGGACACGAATTTTTTTTCAGTGAATATACAACATTTTCTCGCTTATCCATTTCCTCCTGTCATCTAAGTCGACTAAAAATCGCCTATTGCGTGCCCGTTAATTTAATATATTTTGGTAAATATTGGTAAAATATTTTTGACAGTGGGGGATAGATCAGAAGTTCACCAACCATGTTTGTTAAATCCACCTAAACGGTACTTCAGTGAACGCAACACTTCATTTGACTAGGTTTAAATACCGTTAAATTGTCAGGAATGCATAGTTTTAATGCTATTTCATTCGGCACGCAAGACCAGAATGATCTATTTTAAACAAATTTAAGAAGTGAGTACAGCTTTGCTCGAGACAGCTCTATATAGCTGTTACTTTATTTTACTCATTGTAAGGCATTAGATCAAATGGTCGCGTATAATTATCCAAAATATCTAACTGCAGCGTAGAACAAGCCTCTATCGATAAGCAGTCAATTTATCGGTTATCAGTTTAAGGACAAAAAAATTCTAAAGGATATCGAGCAAATTACTAAAATATTTTTTTACGATTTTTAACTCTTTATTACTTTTTTCCAGTCTCTCATCGTTTCCTTATGTGTTGATATGCACTGCGGTTTCCATTCGAAATAGAGCTGTTAGAGAGTATTACAACATCATCATTTTTGGATAAACAAGGAATTAGTTATTGTAACCAACTTTCTTTTGGAAATTACAATGTGTATTCTTACCGAAGGTAAATGTAGCATTTCGATAATCTTAAGATTGGCGTCGGTCCAGAACAAGGTTTCTGAGCCATGATCAATGGCAAGTGCATTAGGCCACTTGAGTCCGTTTTGAACAAGTACAGTCCGGAAGCTTCCAGCCATAGATGAACGCTCGATCTTCGGGAAATCACCCCAATCTGTCCAGTACAGATAGCTTCAAATGGCAAAAAGCGTTAAAATTCGATTATCACACATAATTATATTTTTTCATAATATTCTCCCTGTGGTGTTTTCGCGGTATTATAAATTCCTCCAACTACCTAGATGTTAACTTAGCAGTGCGCGTTTCACAATCGGAATTTAAAGGGGTAATCACTAATTTTTTAACTAATATTCATTCGAAATCATTAAACGGGTAGTAGTTCCATGTGAGGAAAAAGATATTTTCTTTCGCAATGCGTGTAAAACTATGCAGCAATACGCTGGTTATCGTGGCAAATGTTATAGCAATTTTAAATTTAAAAAAGTAGAGTTAAATTTAGAAAATGTTTTGAATTATTTGCATTTGTTCAGTGTTTCAGATTTCTGCTATAATAATTGGCTCTTTTCTACTAATAAACGTCAATTTAGTGGTTTATATCTAAGTGATAATGCATAGGATGACTAACGCATGGGAATCCAATATGTTTATCTTCTTGTAAATATTAGGTATTTTTTTATTAAATTACTTTTTTAGGACCGTATCATCGCTCTTGATATGCGGTTGGTTTCTAGGACTTTCTAGTTAAACTGAGTTTTACAAAGATAATAGCTTTAGTTTAAAATATGCGAGCAACTGATTCTGCTCAAATCCTTTTGAAATTCGCAGACCTTGGAGAGTGTGAGTAGTTAGTGTAGATAAATGAAAATCGTCGTGCGGGTCGAAATATACCATAATACGATTCATAAGTCTCAGGAAATATTACAATAAGAAAATCTAATAGGCGATAAAACATTCCAAGGAAAAGTTTTGAATACACGAATTTAGAACATACGGTTATCTGATACCCACGATGTTGCATTAAAAACAATTGTCGCTCTGGGCAATCCCAATGGTTATCGGTACAGTCTTTGCTGTGGCCTCGCAGATAGCTTTGAATGTATGCACGCAATGTTATTTCTTAGATCAAAGCTGCCCATAATTCTTTATCTATACTTTTAAAATACCATTTAGCTTCCAGTTGATTCAACAGATCGATTAAATGAAGAAAAGGATTCGAAATCCTTATTCTAAAAGTTTTTTCTACAAACATGGTTTTAAAGTGATATCAAATATTCTATAATCCAAAGCTCAACGCTACAATCAGACACATAAAACCAAATAGAGATTTGAACATGAGCTCAGAAACAGCTTTGGTTATACAGAAAATGAACAGTACAAAAACGAACACTGAAGTAAAACTAAATGAATTGTTTAATAATGCGTAGTATTTACCCTTCATTGAGTGCAACTTCAATTGTCGGTAAAGCGTGCTTGATTAGAATTGCATTTTGATGTAGATTAACCAGTGTGAAAAATTACAGGATTGAGCTAGAAGGTTATACACAAAAATCAAATCTAAACGGGCAATTGCGTCAATGAATAGTCTAGTAAATCTACATGTTGGGCCTAGCTTACAGTATTTAAGTGTATTTGCGGGATCGGTTTTAATGTCTTTCTCGAAATTAATTGGAGATAAAAACTATCAAAGACTTTTAGTGCTTTTCGGCTTCAAAATATCAGTACGGACGTTGATCTGTTCTGTCGAAAGGGAGTTCGAAGCCCAGCTTATTCGATAGAAGTCGTAGCTTTAAGCCATGGATGCCTAACATTCTTTTCGCAAACCTGACAGTTTTGAAGTTATCTCGAAATTGTGGCCGTAGGTCTTACATTTCATTTTTTTATCGAAAACGACTAAAGATACAACAAGAAGTATAACTATACGGCGCATTCAATGGTGAGGTCAGGTTTTTGATAGCCCTTGTGGGGTTCAAGAAGTCGATAATAACTTTGATTTGTACTATAGAAATTGGATCCGAGTAGTGTTTGCCCAAAACTATAAATTGAATGGGTTGCGGACTTTTTTGCATACAAAAAATACAACACCCGGAAGATACGCGAGCTAGTCTCAAAAATGTTACTCAATCATGAGGTGAATGCGCATCTAAATTCACAAAAAAATATTGTGAATTTAGATGCCACTCCTACAAAATCTTCAATGGAAGCATGCTGAGCCATGATAATACCGAATTGATAATAGGGAACCCACGTATTTAGAAATATATACGGTTATATATTACATTTTGGTAGAAAGTCTTTACACTATTCGAAATTCCTTCTAGATTAAATATACCTGAATATTTCTACTAACCCTCTCCCGGGATCGACGACGATTCCTCTTGGTTTTAACAGATTTTGCCAATGAAGCAACGAGCGGAGGGACCCATCGATATGACAAACCTCGATACGAGCATTCATTGCATCTGTCCAGTATAATTTCCGGTTGACCCAGTCAAGCGCAAGGTCGGCCGCATTAGCCTGAGCTACCATCTGGAATACGATTATCGTATGAGAGTGGCATACGTTTGCAACATCATTTGCGCATATGTAGACATTTGGCTGCATGCAAACTAATATCAGGTAGAAGCTTTAAAAAAGCGGGGCCACTATCACCCAGGTTTGATTAGTAGAGTTCTCTTACAATTTTTCTATCTCTAGATTTTCTGTCTTACCCAGTGGTAAAGGAAGCGTTGGTTTCTTGGATCTAATTCGGCGGTCTTGAAACTAGCTAACTGGACCAAGTAGAATTAAGAAATAAACTATGTAAAAACAAACACATTAATTTAACTGCATTATTTCTAGTTTTTTGCACTATGTTTTATGCAACTTACTGCTAAATAAAAAAAATGCTTCTCCTGTACCGACCACATTTTAGTTTAAGTCGATTCGAGATGTCTGTTTTGCGTTAATGTAACGACCAAGTTAGCGTCAACTATCGCCACTGTTGCAATTACTAGGCTTTAAGAGTATACAGAATGCTGAACGTACTAGAGGGTACTATGTTCATTAATTAGGTCATGACTTGCAGCACTTACAATAATAATAATAATACTAATAATAGTAATAATAATAAAAATAGCCATGTTAATTTTTTCAAAAAGATCTTCTGGTCCCGTTTGGGATCTGTTGTCGTTTTTAGTTCTGGGCATCTACTTTATGTCCATTTTGGCTGATCTAAACGAAACGGTGAAAAGACGTAGTGAGAAAGTAGGCCTTTAAATCTTATTTGTAACAGAAGTGGCGCATGTAGGCGATGTGAGATTTCAAATTTTTATCCTTGTTTAAAACATGTGGCGTAAATATGACGTTACCTTTACGTATATAATCGGAGTTATGAGATGGCCTAACGAGTGCGCGTGAAGCAGTAAAAGTTACACATAGTCGCACCGACGTGGTAAATTTTGTTGAAAATGCAGTTGACAAAAAATTTCGTACGTGATTTGATTCAGTTTGATATTAAATGTCCATAAGGCGCATAAAAAACCGCAATGCCATAGGCACGTCACACACCCTCAATAGAGATGAGGGCTTACAGTCACCCGATGTCTGCGTATCGCTCCTTACAGAACTTACTCTAACACTCCGTGGTGTAATTATCTCTGTCCATATCTTCCCATTTTTTTCTGGTGCGAAATTTTGTGTAAACACAAAGTAGGCGCCCAAACTCAACAGCGCTGAAACAGTCTAAATTTCAATAGACTTTTTGAAAAATGCTGACATCTTGTATTATTCCAATGTCGTGATCAATTTAATTATGTTACGTTCGCAAGATATAACATTTAGCTTTTTTAGTTATTATGAAGCGAATTTCCTAATTAAGATATTCAAACTCAATAGGCATATCAATTTTGAAAAAGAAATTATAGCTTGATCAATAAATTGTCATAATACCTTTTGGTTCGTGCCATCCCACAATGCTGTCCAAATTGCCTGATTAATACGGTCGCTCCAAAATATTGTCCCCGATATGTGGTCAAACTCCAGAGCCATGGCTGACGAGGCATTCCTCAGACCTGCATTTCCTGGTTGGTCTTTGCCCATTTCCTGGTCCAGTGCGATTGGTACATCGAGAGGATCCGGACAGTGCACGCACATTCGGCGAATATCACCCCGTATAGAGAAAAGGATAGAGTCTTCTGGCCCTAAAACAATTGAGAAAATTTTATAGCAAGAACCCTATCTAATTATGTACACGTTAGGAAAGTATGTACTAGGTGATTTTCAGTAAGGCATGTGAAAAAATACTATTTAGAACTATGTAAAGTCAGCTAAAGGGTTTTAAATTTCAGCTTGAAGTAAATTATCACAATTTCTAGCCTTCGGATGTACATGAACTAGTGCTAAAAATTCCGAACATTTGCGGCCTGTGTTGGACTTTGTGAGGCATTTTCAAGACACAGAAAGATCTAAACCGGGCTCAGAACAGGGGTTCAAAAACTTCCCTCATAACTCGAGTGACCGTGCCTATGTAAAGTCAGATGCACTGTTCTTTCAGTTTGACAGTGCATCATACTAGGAGGTGCTACAGCTCCTTTTTAAGGAAATCCTAATTAATGGTGTACCGGTACAGGACACAACTGTACCATGCAGTCTTCATCATTAAGAAAATCCCTGGAAATATGCGAATATTTTCAACCTATTATTTGAGTTATGACACTTCCCTGACCATTGTCATTGCTTATAATTGCTGTACAAAAACCTCAATTCTTCCAACTTTCATTTCTATTATCGGCTATAATTGGAGACTTCTTTACCAATATACCATCTTCTCGTTAACTCAGACAAGTCACGATGAACCAGTTCACTATCGTAAATGTATTTATTTATAAAACGGTTAGACATAGGCATGCAAATGTCATACACTTATAACGCGTGTTATCAATGAAATATACTCATTGACATCTAGAAAACATTTTACATCAAAGTACGTACACTGTGAGCACGTGCGATTATCGGCCATTAAAGTAAGCCCATCAGGACAAGCGCAGGTGAACGTTTTCACGTTTGAAAAGCAGATATGCGAGCAGTTATGTTTCGAACAAGGATTCTCGCCTGGTGGCTGCCGAACTGGATGCAAAACTTTTACGTCCATTGGGTAGCTCAGGTTGGCCACCAATACCTCAGCCCGCTTTCCTGCTTCCTGTCCGAATTTACTACACCGATGAACGGCTGTAACGAACCAAACGTACAACAATAGCAGCGACTGTTGTTTGTAAATATACTTAAAATCTAACAAAACTTGTTATCATCATAATGACAGACGGCAGCATTAGCTTGTAGGCTTCGAGGAATATTAGACTACTTATTGCTACTTCAAGTTCTTACTGATCACAGGATGTAGTCACACACATTAGAATAGTAGACAAAGCTTATTTTTAAAGAGCTTATTTTTATCTCTGAACAGGCGCTTCAATATAGTGGCCCAATAAGGTAGTGGATTTAATTGTAGGCATTGACCAGTAAAGGAAAGAGAGAGGGGGAGTAAGAGAGAAAGATATTGCATAGCGAAGACAAATGAAACTTAGTAATCATTGTTAATTGAAAAAAAGTCTTATAAAAACTCAAGGCAGTACTCACTTAGACTTGATATACCTTTTGTTTTTATTAATAATCCCGTCTATCGTGATTTCGCGATATTTGAAAAATCAATGTTATTAACTGTGGGCGTGCGTACCATGGTTGAGAAGAATAACAGGCCGGACAGGATTCTAATATGTTCTTTCAAAGGATTCGCAAAGAGAATTAGTTTTTACAGGGTCATTCACAATTTTGACTCCCTCAGGGAAAGAAAGGATAACGAAATTATTCTTCTGTTTTAGCATTAACGATGCCAAAGCGTGTAAAATAATTATTTGAGGGGCATACTATTCTGTCAGAGAAAACATAGCTCCCGCGAAATAGAATTGTCAGCTTATGCTTGCAAGATAATCAGGCGTGCCATTTCCGCATACACAATGTTGAATTTTCGTTAACATAAACTTGATCTGAATTTCGATCCGATTTAAGCTCGGACAAGATTTTCAAGGTGCATTAACATCAGTACATAAAATGTACAGTTTCATGGAAGCACTCTGCATATTACCCTCTTACCCTATCATTTAGAAAACCTAGTTCTAATTTGTTGCAAAAAGACCTTAGTCAGTTGATTTATGCCATCCATTTTACTGTTTGATTTCGTGTGAATGTTGTGTGCAAATAACGAAATCAATAATGGCTTCGCTTATAAGCCAAGTGCACGGATCGTTGTAATTTGAATATTTTGATAACTCCACATACATGTGTTTTGCATGGTTTGGCAAAGATTACGTTTATAGTTAAATCTACACTATTTTGAGAGATTAGCTTGTCCCGGTTCTGAGTGCGATATGAACTTTCCGTTGTTATAAAACATGCGAAAGGAAAAATGGAAGAGCGATGGCTAGAGAAGGCAGAATGTCGATGTGTACATAATGTGCTCACGCATTTTTCAAAATAAAACAGAGGCTCGATGTTGGATCGTCGAAACGTTTTATTAAACACCCACCTTCCAATTTAGCTATAAGGTAATATGTGAAGTTTTATAATGTTAAGGAATATTTGATAATAGATGTTGCACTTGTTTGGAGTAAAGACAATCATTAGGTGGATAATAAAAAAAAGTAGTTATATGTTTATAAAATAAAAATCATAGCGACACTGATAACGACGTGACTATTGGTTAAATATTATCACTATGATAACGTTTAATCTAAATTGTAAAGGCTAAATATTTGATTTTTTAATCGTGTTCATGTTGGAGACATCTAAATATCTCTGTAGTATGTACTAGTGTCACTGGCAACCAATAAATGTATTTAAATTTTCAAAATGAAGTGCCAGTTATACCAAGATACTTCAAGAAGCAAGCAAGCAAGAAGTGGTGAACTATATTTCATGTTGAACTAATAATTTAGCACAACGGTACGCACATCGTACGAGAGGAATTAGCGGTGGCTCGAGGTTTTGATAGGCTCACTTTAGGGTATATATTATTTGATCCCTTTAATAAAGAATACAACTGCGGCCAAACTAAATGTGGAAGTTAATAGTCCGGTCGGCCGCATTCGCATAGATAAAGAGCGAAACATCAATATCTCCTTATCATAATCTTGTTTAAATTTTGTTTTATTATAGTTCCGCTAACTTAAGCGACAGTGATACGCAAACATCCATGCTTATCACTTAATGCTTGTTGAAATACCGATTGATAACCATACCAAGGACATTTTCGTTTATTCATCGGTAAGATCGTTGAGTTTGTGTCAAGCATAGATATATGTCGTCTATACCTATTATGTCGTCTATATCTGAGCTATTATTACGCCTGAGTTTCTTTTGTCGTAACAGTAGTTTGTAACAATTGATGCATCTGATACGTTTTAACGTAGACACCTAACATTTAACAGAAGGTTGAAAGTGAAATTGCTAACCGAGATAGTTGTTATGGGGTCTTAGACTAAGATGTTGGCATTAAATCAGTGAATTTTGGGAAGATTTAATCTGTTCTTACTCCAAGTTTCGTACTCAGTGCGTTGCCTAAATTCGACTTACATTTTGTTACCCAGTCGGTCCAAAGAATGTTGTCTTCAAATATGGATACTGCAAAGGGATGCGGCAAACCTCGCTCAACGACCTTGCGTCGGGCGTGCCCGTCTACAGTGGCGCACTCAAGTGTATTGAGCTTACCGTCAGACCAATAAATGTGCCCTGTTGGATAGTCCACTGTGATCCCGTTCGGCCAGAACAAAGACTCGTTGAACAGTATGCGACGTTCTGAACCATCCATGAAAATGCGCTCAATTCGCGGTCGATCGCCCCAATCAGTCCAGAAGACCATCCTGTAATGAGAGGCAAATCCAAAATATTTAGAAGAAAGACTGTGAATGCACTTGGATATAAGATAATCCGATAACGGTTCACAGACTGAAATAGGAATTATTATTTAAACATAAGCATTATTTAAACATATTCCTGTTGAATTAGCATGATAAACTATGTCAAGCAACTTAATACTTTCTCCTATTGTATAGTTAGGGCTACAAATCATGTTCACAACTACCTGCAGAAAGAGTTCTTAAAAACTTTATAGAACGACAAATTAATTCAAATACAGCTGGTAATCCTTGCCGGAAAATGTCAGAAAAATAATTCACTCTTTTTGTTCATTATAAAGCTAAAGTCATCAGGATTTATTTGTAATATATGTGATGCCCGTTATAGATTTTTGAAAACTATTTATACTGTATAATACTTTTTTGAAACTGTCATTCTAAATGTATTTGATTACTTTGGTTAGAATTCAACATATGAATCTATTCTTCCATATAGACGCCAAGAAATTGAACTATTAGGTATGAGGCAACCTAATTTCACATAACAAGCTTGCTCGCTCTTTTCTAATACCTTGCAACATAACCATATTAAACATCTTTACTGTAGAATTCTGTAAAAGCAAAGTAGGCGCTCATTACCCCAAATGCACAAAAAGGTGTCTGATTTATTAAAAAAATAGATTACAATTTGGCAAACGGTATTCATACGCCCTTTTAAATATTTTTTACATTGATTAACTAAACTGCAAACAAATCTTGATTGGCAACTTTATAATCAGAAACAAAGTGAAGTACTTCACCTATAAAGGTCAGCTTTACAGTTGCTTATCCTATAATGATTTTTAGATTATTCTTAATAAAAGCCGTATGAATTTCCAGTTTCTCCGTCTTGCCCAGTCTTACAATTTAAGGCATCCCATTACTTTGAAATTGTATTATGGCACTAAGTTCATGATCAAATAAGGTAAAAGCACAAATGATTTAATGCTTATAAATGGCCAGGATTGGACTGGTTCGATTTGGAGCTCATGAGCGTCAATATTCATAATACTTCATTATTTTACTTTAAAATGAATGGTTCTTATTGGTAATCCAACGTATGATAGGCTGCTTTAATATATTATTTTCCAGAAGATATCAAGCAAGAAAAACGAGTCAAATAAAGAAGCATGAACTAACGAGAGCAATGGATGAAGCGCTATGCCTCGAGGTTTCTGAATGTCCGTATAGACGAGCACCTTCCGATCAAGGCCGGTCAGTGCAGATGCACTCTCAATCCGAGCCGCCTTCGAGTCCGTCCAGTAGATTCTGCCAAAAAAAAAGGTTAAATTAATGATGGTACTATCGTGAACTACAACGCTGGACGAACAAAAAATTTCACTAGCTAATATATGAATTGGAAGGAGAACCATAAAGTGCTATAAAGTGCAATAGCTATTGGACAAATAAGGGCACGCATAGCTTATTCCGATATTGGTCTCTGTAAGACCGATGAGAACTGTATATTTATATGTGTGCTTGAGTAGGGCCAAAGAGCGGTCTGCGAATAAGTAAAAATTAACAAATATATCGTAGCGTCTAGTTATGTTTGTGTTTTTTAAAGAAATAACCTGATAGAAAGCCAATCTGCGGCAAGACCACCAGCGTTTGGAAGCGCACGTGATACAAGTGTATTTATCTTCGGTTCCATCCCTGGCATGATTGTTTGATTCATGGGAAAACTTTGAATCGTTTTCTGTCCGATGTCCGACCAGATCAGCAGACTCAAATGGTGGATGAAGTCCAGCGCCACGACGTTCTGAAACTTGCTTAACACAACGCTATAACCCGTACGGTCCGATTTGAGTCTTCGGATGTCCGTGCAATGCGCAAATAGAATAAACGCCTAAGTACACGTCAAAGGGAGTAGAGAAGTAACAATAATAATAAAAAACTATGTTTAGACTGATAAAATAGACATCGCATTGGAAGGAAATAGTTTGTTGCTCAACACAGTGCTTCTGGCTAACAGGACTGGCCTGCTAATTGCTTGTTGTTGAGGTTTCAAACGTTCTTAATGTAGCAGGTATTTTGACGCCTTAGTTATATGCGCTATAACGGCAATGCCGTTACCCGAAGGAGGTGAAGCAGTTTTGACGGATCGAGCTTTTTGTTTTTAGATATATATATATATATATATATATATACATCTATATATATTAAAGCGGCTGATTAACGTAGAAGAACGGTTGGAAACAAAACAAAGGGCATTCAACTTCAACTTTATCAATGTTATCGCTAACAGCTCAGTACACCTTATGCTGAAACATAGACGTGTATCGTATGTGTACTTAACTTGTTCTATGCAAGCTGGGTCCGAAAAATACCTCATTCGATGGAACTTGTTCTTGTAAGTGCACAAAGTTTTTACATGTTTATGCGTAAAATTAAAAGCGTTTAAATAATGTTTGGTTCTAGGTTACTCTAACCATTTTCTTTTGATCTAAATCTTCTATTGTAGTGGTTTCAGAGTTATAGTTAAAATTATATTCGTTAAGTCGTGTGAGTACCCAATAAACCTTTATGGCAATGCTTAGGAAGCGTTTACATCTTCTAATTTTAACATACTGCTTTTCTAGAAAAAATCCTAAATTTCCAAAAACAATACTAACATTTGGTTCTTTTGCAGAAATATCTAGGAGCATTTGTTAATATTTTAACTTTAACTACAAAAATGTTGTTACAGTGTAGCCTCGTTGAATATATAAAGTTATTAGTGATAAAAAAAAATATATTTTGACGCCTTTTCATGGAACCTTATCATTTTTGAGTCATACGAAGCTTCCTCGTATCTTACTTAACATGATCCGACCATCCGACAAGAGCATGAAATGATATATGATAAAAGGAAATAGCAATCCATACTTTACTAACTGATTATTATAAGAGACGCCCAGTATTCGCAATAACAGAGCATACACTACTAGGAATTACTTGAAACAACAAAAGGATCCAGCAACTGATAATTTTATAATATAAGATGTGGTTCTAAAAGGTGAATTGTGAAGCATTTTACAATTTAATTTTACCATGGCTTACTGAAAATTCCTTTAGGTTTTTGCAAGAGAAAAACTATTATTAACTCTTCAGATATTTTCGTAGTCCAGTAAACTTTATTCACATCAGGAAACAGCTAGCATCATATACTAGAGGCTTTAGCATCCCTAGTTATCAAGAAGCAGTAGACATTGTAATTGCCAAAATCGCGGGGTTAAAACCACAATAGTTATAAACCTCAATTTTAATTTTTCAATATTTTTCGAAAAATGGCAAAGATTTCTCATAATTTTGATCATTATCAGGTGCTTCTTTACTTGATTCTTTTGGCCGATTTTTAAAAGAATTGTAATACAGAATTCGACGCGATTTGGAGGTTAAACAATTTGGTTAAACTCGAGGAATATTAGGTTTTACAGAATAAGTAGTTTAATAAGTAGTTTAAGTTAATTATTGCTACAAAAGTCGATTCTTTGTACCACGTAGAGGCAAAGAAACATCTCTTTTTTTCTACCCGCGTTTGGTGTTTCTTCTTATTTTTCGATCATATATGCAGAAAAAACTATTGAACCGTATAGTTTACAGTATAAAACAGTATAAAAAAAATTTATTTGCAAAATAAGTCGGTACTTTCATTCACGTTTCTTATGATGAAGGTTTCCCAGAAATTACAAGGTGGTATACTTGCTTCGATTCGTTACTTTTACCTCAGGTCCCTGCGCTTTGCAGTGGCGGCGATCGTCACGAAGTTTATATCCCCGACTGCAATCGCACTGATACCCGGGCACCGTGTTAGTGCACTCGTGGCTGCACATACCTAATAGCTGGCACTCGTCAACATCTGCAAATTGTGCAAGCAAACGTATAGTACATTATGATTATTACAATTAAGTATAATAGAAATTCATCTATTTAAATACAGTAGTATTAGCAGAGCACAATAAATAAACTATTGAACAATAGTTAGCCCTTAGAAAATCAAATAGACAACCATATTGGCATTTTCAGACAAAACAATTACTCTTTTTTGCGCACGGAAAACGATTTTAAAAACTATAGAGCAACGGCAGATTATTCGATTTGTTAAGGATGATGAAAGAGATTAATTCCCCAAGGCTGAAAGAAAGATCATAGGTTTTACCCTAGGATAGAGGTACTACAGAAGCAAGCACGAACTTAGCGTGTACCGCGCATCTCCGAAAGGTACATTTTATGACTTTATATTTCATTCGTAATCTCGAATGATGGTCATCAATTCATAAACTTTTGCTAAGTGAAGGTAGTTAGTTATGTTTTGTTTGGTGGGGACGACTTAGCAGTCAAACATGTAGTTGCTTGTAGTTGTAATAAAATACACGTTCGCCTTTACAAAAGCAGTTAGCGCTATACAGCTGGTCTTCTTGATTTGTTTTTCGTAAATTTAGGGCTTCAGTACTGTTACAAAAAAATTTAAAATGCAGTATTCGTCACAAATTTTTCTTTATATCTCTACTGAATTATGCAGGCTTCAGAAACGGTTTCACTTTATTCTTAGCCAAGAAACTGAACATTTGACGGAACATTTGGACGATTTTCACAAACTATTGCTCGAGTAAATACGCGTGTTGAATTCGCTCTATTAAATTGCAATAACAGGCACATTCGTGCTAGCTGGTGATTTCATTCAATTCGACGGAACAGTGACTCGATTTAGGCAGAAAAAAGTTCAACCACATACGTTGCGCTAGTGTGGCAAGCTCCTCAACGATACGACCGCGAGAATAGTTATCAGTCGTAAAGAGGACGCCAAAGGTAGCGCTGTTC